>OMNW01030566.1:3714-22741 GCA_900303245.1 Selene dorsalis | reverse complement strand
CAAGGGAGAGGTGAGAAAGAAGAGGAGAGATTCGAGTTAGTGATAATGCATAAGCTGATGGTAGAGGAGGAGAGAAAAAGAAAAGGAGACATGACATGAGAGAGGGAAGACAGAGGAGTGCAGAGGAGAGCTGGGGAGGAAGAAGTAGGGATTGCTGTCAGAGATAAATGAGCAGCTGTATGTGTGGTATGATCAGAGAGCAGCTCAGCAGGTTCAGGTCACCAGCTCTCCTCTGGATGATGGACGGTCTGGAAGGAACTGAGCTCTGCTTCCCTCAGCTCCTCAACTTCTCCTGCAGGGGTTTACTGCGCCCTCGCTCTGAGGCCGTCCTCCTCTACACACTGCTCTGCTCCGTCACCATGCTCACTATAGCCCTCAACCTGCTGGTTATCATCTCCATCTCCCACTTCAGACAGCTCCACACCCCCACCAACCTGCTGCTGCTCTCCCTGGCCGCCTCAGACCTCCTTGTGGGGCTGCTGGTGATGCCGGTGGAGACGGTGAGGTTCATAGAAAGCTGTTGGCTGCTGGGTGATGTGATGTGCGCTCTGTCTTACATTATCGGCTTCACCCTCACCTCAACCTCTGTGGGGAACATGGTGCTGATATCCATCGATCGTTATGTAGCTATTTGTTACCCACTGCAGTACCCCGGCAAAATCACTCGCAGCAGGGTAGAGGTGTGTGTGTGTCTGTGCTGGGCCTGCTCACTTCTCTACAACGGCTTGATCTTAATGGAGCACCTCAGCCAGCCCAACAGACACAACTCCTGCTACGGGGAGTGTTTGGTGGTGATTAATTACATATCTGGAGCTATTGACCTTCTGTTCACTTTCATCAGCCCCTGCTCAGTCATAGTGGCTCTGTACATGAGGGTGTTTGTTGTGGCCGTGTCGCAGGCTCGTGCCATGCAGTCTCACGTTATGACTATTGCAGATGGTTCAGTAAGAATCACAGCCAAGAAATCAGAGAGAAAGGCAGCCAGGACTCTTGGTGTTGTCATATTGGTGTTTTTGTTGACTTTCTGTCCATATTACTACCCGTCTCTTTCAGGACAGGACACTTCAAACAATGCTTCATTTTGGCCCATTGTGTCCTGGTTGTTGTATTTTAATTCTTGCTTGAACCCACTCATATATGCTTTTTTCTATCCGTGGTTTAGAAAAACTATCAAGTTGATAGTTACCCTCAAGATACTAGAGCAGGAATCCTCTCAGGCAAATATACTTTGATGTTGTTGCAGCAGTTATTCTTGGCACAAATCTGATGGAGAGTAACAGCATTAAACTGCTGTTGGTCCTATGTAAAAAACAAAAAACAAATGCAGGTTATGATGTATTTGTCAACATATCATAACTTGATTTAATTGACATGTTTAATGAATACTCTGTTACATTAATACTTCTAACTTCATTTGTCCCCCTTTCTGTCTGCACTGCAGTCTGTCAGAATCTGTATTGAGCATGTGTGAGCGCTGTTTAGTCTATCAATGGATATTTAACCAGCAAACCTTCATATAGCTGTTTGTTTTGTTATTTCTGGAGCATCAATGCTGAACACTTGCCTGAAAGGAAAAATAAATCTGTCTAGAATATGACTGTGACTCTGAGTACGATTGCCTTTGTGCACAGTGACATGCAAACGTTTGGGCAATGATATTGCTTAAAATATTGCAAAAGACTGTTTCATGTTTAACTTCATGCCTTTTGGAGATCATTTCATCTTCCATGTGCGTACCACTGTATCACTGCACATTGTTTATTGAACAGAAAATGTCTGTGCATTTAATTCAACACAGGACTATGACAAGTTAATTGTTGTTTTACACATCTAAGCTTCGAGCTTAATGAAAAACTCATATGTAAACCATTGTGTAGTTATGAGAAAAAATGTTTAACAGCAGATTATACTATCTTTTGTGTTACCTCTCCCCTCTGATGTGACAAAGCTATCAAGTCTCTAGTCAGAGAGTAAAGGAAGTGTGGACATAAAATTAATAAAATGACCATAGAAAAACTGCATTAGTCTTGTTCTATTAATGATGATTGAAATACAGAAAACAAAGACATTTCAATAAAAAACAGTCATTTATTTTTGTAAAAAATTAAGATATTTACATTAACAGTTAACATGTTAGAAAATGCTTAACAACAGGAACAACATTTAATACAACATTTAATACTTGAGTCACCTCATCTCCTGGACTGAGACTTAGGCCGTCTGACTTCTGTAATGAACAAACAAATAATGTGTCAAACTCAAAAGCAGAGTGTCTCTTCTTGTTCAAGTTACCTGCTGTTAAAAACAAAGTATGAACACAGAAAACAGCACAAAAGGAAGTGTAGATCATAGATAGTGCCTTTCTTCTATAGAGAAATCTGAAATCGTGTTCAGTACTTTAAAAAATTGCTACACAAATCTCTAATTATGAAATAAAATGAAATGTCCTGGGGTGTATTGGGATCAGCTGTATATCATAAAAAGTGGGACCTGAAACAGATATGAATTATTACTGAAAGTGTAATGCATTGACACATTAAAACATTAAATATAAATACCTGGGATTTCATGTGGCCAGAAGTCATCACAAGCTGGACATCGCGGCTCTGACCTTCCTTTAAAATACCTGGCCACACACGGGTTGTGTATTCTTATGCCACAAACAGGATTTTCACAGATTTGGCACTAAAAAAAAGGCAGAAAGATCCAAATCAGCCTGTATTAATCCAAACTGAAATCCACAAAGAATAAGGTAATGTTTTATGTACAAGGTTAAGCTAAAATAAAATTCAATGTCTTTCAAAGTACAGATAAAACCATATCAATTAACAAATGAATTATTTCTGTTTATGTAGTTCATTGTAAGCCTTTGTGTCTGCTCACATAATTCTTTTCACCTTTCAGATGTTTTTCTCTTCAAATAGTATGCATACACAGTAATTATGATTTCAGACTGATTATAATGGTTTCCCCTGTTTATAGAGATGTGATCTGATGGCAGGATTAATCCATTTATAATCATAACCTCCCAAAAAATCTGTCAATGTCAATGACAAAACTGCTAGTAAGGATTAACTTGATAAGCTGGCTTCAAACAAGGGGGGAAAACTGTCTCCTCAGTGATGCATTTCAGTGAGAGAACTGTAGTGTTTCCTGATATTAATACATAGTATATAAATAACAGAACTGATAACCATTTATTTAAATGACATTTTCATCAATGTTTTAGAGAAACAGAGCAAACATTTACCTGGAAGGCGATGTTGTGACAGATATGACATACTTTGACTTGGTCTTGATACATTGTGCGGATGTATGGCTCCATCTCTATAATACACCTGGTGGACAAGGTGTATTCACCCCGTTTCTAAATGAATGACCAGAAATCACAAAACAAATACAACAGCAAAGATGACAAAACTTGTAATCTGATTAATAGATGAGTCATCAGTAAATAAAATACCTTTACTGTTATTTTGTGATTTTTTGCATCCACACATTTCACATATTGCTTGTTCATGGTTTGAAATGCAGAGAAGGGTTTTAGAAATATCAAATCAGAAAAAAAAACCCTACAAATATGAGTTTTGGATTGGAACTTTGCTTCTATTGTCAATATTTCTGGCTAAGCTTTATCAGGGACATTTCTACATGTGTAAATACAGTACAGTGTTTTACCTCACTGAGCCATTTGTCGCGCACAAGTCTGTTCAGCAGGTGCTCTGTCTCACTCTTCTTCAGCTTTTTGGACGTCATGGTGTCTGCACTGTTTAGGATGTCAGTGGAGGAGGCCTTGCCATTTTCAGAGCCAGCAATCAGGTCCATCTGAGGCAGAGCAGCTAGAGTTAGTCATGACATGATAAACTGCTACTGGTAAAAACTGCTATATTTACCAGATGAAACGCTGACGTTAATTGATGCTATGTGATGATATTGGGATGTAATGTTTTTTCTTATCAGTTCATCTTTTTGCCTTTTCACTCTCCATAAAGTGAATAAATGTTCATTGTGTTTGTTTTTGTATGGTTATGGTTACAGTCTCTCTCTACAATCTTATTCCAGTCTAATCTGTTTTTCAAAGATGAGACAGAACACAACAAACAAAATTAAGATAAATTTGACTGAAAGCATTGTTTTTTTATTTCTCAAATTTCTATAGATACTGTATCAATATCGTGCTCTTGAAGTGTTTCTGGCGCAACAATCATGTATTGAAAATTTGATACTGTCCTGGCCATGAAACACTTGCTAGAATGTTAAATTATTTTTTAAGCGGCTCAACACTCTAAACACTGCTGCCATGTGCTCCTATGCCATGAGTATGAGCTTTACAAGTTCTGTTCTCTTCAGATTCATTTCTATGTGAATATATCTACATAGTCACAGCTGGTCACGACTTGCAGCAGGTAAGTTATATTTTGGGCAGTATAAGATTAGAGAAGATGTGTGATCTGATACAAAGTATTTTATTGTGAGTCTGCTGCACTGGACTGCATTACAATGTGCAGAAGTTTCTACTCTTCAGGTCACTTACAAAATGTTGCTGCAGGAATGTCAACTTTAGTCAACTCACTGTTTTCCTGAACAGCTCCAGCTCGTTGTCGGCATAATCTGATGACATCCTGGTGATGTCAGTCTCAGCCATGTTCACCTGGTGAAAATTGGAGTAAAACTGTGATTAATAATAATACTTCACTTAGCTCACTGTATTTTTTAATACAGACAATAGTCTTCTTAAAGTATTGCTTTCTAAAGCAGTTCAATTTGCTGAACTTCAAAACTTTATTCACAGGGGAAAATACATTCCTTTTTTTACCAACTGCAGTTGTGCTGTATAACTCTGAATCTGTACACATATGCACACCACAGGCCCAGTGGAGAAATTAAAGAGACTAACCAAGGCGTAGTATTGTTGACCATTATCTTCAGACATCCCTTTTCTAATCTGCATGAACATGGGCTGCAGCTTTGAGTTGATTGTATCAATGAACTCGTCCAGTTTCTCAGGAACACACTGGGCTGCAAAAAAAACAAAAAAGAAAATATGAACACTCTTATATTTACAGTGTCATTGTCCAAATGAGGCAATTTAAACAACATGAAAAAAAAAGACTAGGCAGGTCCTGGGAACTTAAATTTCAGGTGTGAATATACGTATTTGGGCAGAAAAGTAACCTCTGTTCTAAGAAAATGAAAACATTACTTTGTCATTTAACAAGGTTAAATTACATAGCAGGTTATGCAGTAAAGCAAAATCACTGGAAACGTCCGAAATCAACTGCTTCTGAGTTCTACTTCTTATGGTTTTAACCCAAAGTTTAAAAAGTTGAAGTTTGCCATCCATTACATCTTTGTATATAATTTAACATTTATGGAATCAAATACAGTGCTAAATATTGGATCATATTTCACCATCAAAATACTACATGACATCTATATGTACGTGAATACACAGTTATTTTAGTCTATGTCAAATACAATGGAAATATTCTGTTGAATTTCAAGGCAGAAATGCTGAGGGTCTGCATTAGGTATTTCTGTTCTTAACATTTAGGAATCTACACAGGCCTTTACCAGCATTGAATCATGTCCCCTAATGCTCTTTTATTAGTTATTCAAAATGTATCATATGCACATGAAAATGAAAACTCACTGTTGTGTGTTTCACAGCAATGCTGATAAAGTGTCCTTGCCCGTTGTTCATCAACAATGCCATTGGCCATCATGGTCTGCAGAAACCTTCGATGGCTGTCTGCCATCTGTCGTGACATGGCTCCGGACTGAAACACCTACAGAGCAATGAATGGTTTGAAACTATACTGTACATGAGGAGATGCTTCTTATAATAATGGTCACATCATTTCATACATACATACATACATACATACGCCTACAGAGGCTTAAGAAGAGTTAATAACAAAACAGTTAGTGAGGACCGGTGAGTAAGAGCCTGAGAAGACACATTTCCTTATTACAAAGAAAAATGCTCAGTATTAACAGCTTTAAAAAATGTAATCTGTGTATAATATTGAAGTAAAATGAGCAACTGTTTTTGACTGTTAGTCAAAAACATTAGGGCAGCAACAAACAGTTACTCTCATTTATCAATTTGGCAACTGCAAATTCCCACAGACAAAGAATGAGTCTTTAGATGTTCTGTCGACTCATCAGTTCAAAACCCAAAGGTAGTTTACTATTGCTCATGATAGGCAAAATGTAAAACTGTCACATTTAAGGTCTGCAAACAAGTATTTGCCATTACTGCTTAAAACACTAAAAGACATTTAATCAATTTTATGACTTGAACAGATGCATGTTCATTTTCTTAATCAATGACTGTTGGCGTGACGACCACAATACCACTTTGTACTGAACTTCATTAAGATTCAACAGCACCACAAACTACATCCTCCAAAAAGGCCGTTCAGTTGATTCCTCTCCTCTGTATCACAACAACACAAACTGGACATTACGGAGAAGGGCTGACTCGCTGCTGTGCATTCATGTTAGCTAAGTAGACCTAACACACTGTCAACACCCACACGTCAGCGTTTGTGAGATTTCCCGTTGTGTTTTTTAACAGACACCTGCAAACCCAACACTAAGTACATCTAGGTGATAACAAGCAGTTAAGACAACTGACAAACCCCAGTGGCTACATGAAGCTAAAAGTACCTACGCTTCTAGTGTTTCGTGGCTTACACCACCAACTTTAACATTATCACAACGACTGTAAACTGAAAAACCGACAATGGTTTTTTTTTTTAACTGTTCTCGACGTGGGTAACGTTAAGTTTCATTATAACAGCAGTGAATTCCCGCTAACTGTTGACGACTGCCACAGCTAGCTTAAAAACCTCGTCGGTGAAGGGTTGACTTCGGGTTATTTGCTGTTTGAGTTGATTGTGACTTGTAATTTCAACACTTACAGAAAAAAAGCGTCTTTAACTTAGACAAATCAAACAGAAGTTTACCAGCTCTCCTTCAGCAGCACGCGTCTTCCTGCTGTGTCCTCCTGCTCACACACTTCCGGTAGTTTGAGGTTCACGGTGCATTACTGCCGCCTGTGGCTGTGGAGGGTAAAAACGGCGTGGAGGGATATAGTGCTTAGGCGCGTCGACGGTATCCTACGTAAAAGATGCATTCCTAACAGGTTATATATAATGTTGCTGCACATCTACAGGTGTCTATAGGCCTTCAAAGCTGCACATGTTTAAAGACATATATCTGTCAGTGATGCAGGAGTGCAAGACTGAGATACAAGTACTTGACTTGAGTATATCAATTTTATGTTACTCACCACTTTACCGTTTACTCATTAGCAGTTACTTTTCAGGTCAACCTCAGCACATTTCTTGAGATTAAAAAGCGTTTTACAATCCCCTTCAAACAATTCACCTGGTTTCATTGAAATAAAAAAAACCCAAACACTAGAGTATATTTGTATATGATTAGAGAACACAGCATAAAATGTTACCACTTCTTTTTGTTGTTTTTGTTTTGTGCTCATTTCCCCCATTAGCCCCAGAACCTTTCAGTAGAGATGTAAACTGTTGGGAAGTCACAGGTGGAACTAATTACTGATCATCACTGGTTCAGTCTTTTATGTCTAGTTCTGACTTAACAGCAAAAACAAAACAACTCAACTTTATTCTAAATGCTTTATTACTCTAACAAATTAAATAAGAACATATAATACAAGGTGTCTGAGTCTTTGATTACAATATAGCCTATTATTAACATTAAATACAGTATCCAATGTCATTAACTTTTACTGCAGCATTTAATCTAATGTTCCTCAACTTTATCCCAAATCGTCTGTGGCTCTTCAAACATTTCAAGTTCAAAAGGCATTGTAAAATAGTCAGGTTATCATAACAATACTCATCAGCAAAATATGGTCATCAGTGTGTTTACATAGACACAAATAATTCAATTTTTGTAAAAAAGCATGGAGTTAAGGTATAATAGTCTGATGAAACCGTTTACAGTACTCTGATTTCCCCCTTGTGATGAATTCATATAAGTGGTTTGTTAAATCAAACTAAATCAAAATGAACCAAAACCATTAACAGTAACTCAAAAACAACTGTTATGTTATCTGGTCTGTGCTGACTTAACAATGAAAGTAATTTGTGTCAACAAATAATAGATACATCAACAGGACGTTATCAGAGTATTGTCTTGACGTGTTGAATCGACTCATCTATGTTTATGTAAACACAGTGATACTTGTGATGTTTAGTTAACTGTCCAATTGTAACAACTTAAGAAACAACCACTTCCCATACTTAAAATTCACAGCCCAGGCTCAAAACACTGCCCTATCCTTGCTTCTTGACGTTCGTTGGCAAATTCCAAATTTGTTAATTTACAAACAGGATTGCCTCAGACAGACTGACGACACCCCACTGATGAGACTCATGTACATGCACAGAACAACCTTTCCAATGTAAACAGGAGATTTAATGTTCAAAAGTTGCTCTGTGTGACAGCCCACCAGGAATGGGATTTTTATAGTCAATGAAACAAGGACAGAGCAATGATCTCTGAAACTGGAAATAGAGACACAGATATTTCAACAGTTTGCTTATAGTGAACTTGATCACTGCATGGAAAATGTAAGATTGGGAATACTGTCCTATTTTGATTTTGTACTTTCTGTTAAATGTGTTCACATCACCAACCACTTTGATCAAGTGCACTACATGAATCCCCGACAGTAACAAAACTCTTTGTCATCACTGTTTAGTCAAAACTGGACACACTCAAAGTGAAATTAAAATTATTCACAATGTGATCAATCCTCAGTGATGCGGTTGAACAGCCAGGCATGTGTCATTCATTCTTCCGATCCTGGCCCCCTGTGGTGAAGTGATAGTTTCTCCATCTTGCTCTCACACAATCCAACTTGAAATTATATTGAATTATAAATTCAAATGTGAGCAAAGGGCATCTTTTTTCAGCCCACCATTGCCATCATCATCTTTACATTTTTCCAAAGTGCCCTCTGTTGACTCAGTGTGCTTTTTGTCCTCTCTAATGTCTTTATCCTTTTAGTTGGCAGCAGTTGGCTGAGAAAACACCGAACCTGAGGACAAAATGTAAGAAGCAGAGGTAAGTAGGAAGTAGAATGAACTCAAGATGATGATGAAAAGCTGTATTTTTTCTTGATATCAGTGGAGGGAAGTTTAACTGTAAGCAAAAGTCATGAGAGCTGCCAGTTGTGAGCCATCAGCTGAGTTTCAGTTTCTCTTCGACTGTGTGAATGTTACAGAGTTATGTTTTGCTTAGCACTTGATCATGCTGATGATTTGTGTGTGTTGTACCTCATGTTCTAGTGGCTGGTAGGAAATTGTCCATGTGTGTTGATAGACTGTTGCAACTTCTCCTCTTTGGCCCTTCTGCTGTGGCAAAGCTGTTGAAAAACACAAGAGCCCTCAATATACAGTGCCTCTTCTAATACTGTGTACTGCATTTCTGATAACATTATCTCATTAAAAACAATGTACTAGAGATATCCTCTGACAGATACAACACTTCGGGCCTCTCACCGTTCTTTTTTCCATGAAGCCGGTCAGGAATTCGTCTATGTCTGTGCGCCCCTCCAGGAAGTTTTCAGCTGTTTCCTCCGACTCCTCTTCTGCCTGGTGGGCAGCAACTTTTAACCGGGCCTGTAAAGTACTAAGACTGCAACTCTAGAAGGGAACAAAAGACACTTGGTAAGAAAGAGAGCAGCTGAAAATTTTAGTTTAAAGACGTATACAAACATATTTGGGTTGGGCACTTCAAATGTCTTAATATTTTCTCCTTTGGCTTCTTCCAATTGACAATGTAACAACAATGTGGTCATAACATCCCTTCTTAAAACTGACCACTAAAAATACTTAAACTATTTCTCAGACACAAATCCCAGCGATTTCAGTTAAATGTTAAGCATGAAATTGAAAGCAGGTCTTGCAACAGGTGATCAAAAGCTTCCACCCATCAAGGTCTCTGACAAGACTGATGAGTGTAGCCTCTTACCTCGCTGAGTTCATGCTGTCTTTGCATCTTTGTCTCAAAGGCTGACTTCATCTGCGTCAGCTGTTCGTACTGTCAACACAGCAAACAGACCCACTGATCATTAAGTTCCAAGGTGTGTGTGTGTACACATTTAAAAGGAGAGGATATAAGGGCTCACCTTGTTGAGCATTTCTTGTCTTTTTGCTTCCAGCTGTGGCTCCATCTGAAGGTTTTTCTCTGTAAATGCCAAAGAAAAGGTACAGGTCTTTGTAAAGCTTCACTCTAAGGCCTCTTTTTCATTATTTGCCTTTGAAATAGGGGGTAGCTTACTAGCCATGTTCACTATGCTGGTGACCAGTTCCTCTTTATCGCTGGTGACCTGCTTGAGCTGTGGCAAAGTCACAAAGAATTCCAGGAGCACATCCTCATTTTCAGACATATCTGATAACTTGGTCAGACTGGTGTGGGACACGGGGTCAGAGAAGAAGAAAACAAACACATCAATTACAGATACAAGAGAATTTTCCCTTCTTACAGACACACATTGTAACCTGCTTTAACAAAACTCAGTAATGAAATTGGAATGCTTTACTTCAAGTCACAGAGCTCAGGAAACGACTCAGGAATTTCAGGCATCTTGTACATGTGTCCGTTCAGTCCAGCCTAAGAGAGACACAAGTATTGTAAGGAAGTCACGTTCTTCACTTAACCTGGTTTCAATGTAGACATTAGATTTGTGGAGATCCAACTGATCAATTTTAGGAAAAGCTGTATCAACGGATGAAACACACCCTCTTGAGTTGAACTGGCATAGCTGGATTGGCCAATCTCAGTTTGTCAAGGTGTTAATATTGGACAGATTCAGGGTCTACTCTGATTTTTTTTTTTTTTTTGCCTTAATCTTTGCGAACAGCTAAATGTTTGACTTTGTGTGTGTGTGTTTTTTTAATCAAAACAATGATAAGGTGTGTGTTTCAAGATTACAATGCAACAAATCAAAGTTTATGGTCCCCAGTGCGTGTGTGTGTATTCAGGCAGTCTACCTGGGGGTCTACAGTGGGTACAGGCAGTGGCAGGTCAGAAATCAGTCCATATGGAGCAGGAGCACGAGGAGGACCGTGGGCACTATCCACCCCTGGGTGAGGCATGGGTGCTGGAGCTGGGGAGGGAGCTGGGCCTGGACCAGGAGGTGGTGTCTGACTGGGACCCCCATGACGAGAACTATAGTGGAAAGCTTGAGTGGGGTAAGGAGTAATGCCCGATGACTTGTACATATTGCTGTGATAGAAGGGGGGAGAAAACAAGATCAAATGTATTTTCAAGGAAAATCAGAGCAAGAACTGTTTTGAACAAGCTAGGTCTTTTCGATTCAGTTTATTGATCATTATTTTGGTTTGCGGCCAAAACACTTCAATACGACCCAGGTTGCCTCAATACATGAGTTTTCTGTTCTAATGGGAATGTAGTGAGACACAAGTATCTAATATTCTCCATGAATGCAAGATTAAACTCACTATGGAAAGCCAGCAGGACCCGAGGACATCAAGGCAGGAGGACTTTTCCAGAACTCGTCCAACAGACTCTGTATGACCTTACCCAGATCTGAGTGCATCCCAAACTACAACATACACAACAAACACAAACTTAATACTTGGAGGTAGGTGAGGATATCATAATCGACAAATATAAGGCAAGAATGGGGACAGGAGATGAGAAACTGAACAAGCAACTGAATTTTATACAGCTGAGCAATACAACATTTCCAGGCACACTACAGCAGGCTGTTGAGAGAAATCATGGGAAGGCATTTACTTGAATATTGTCAAATCCAGCAAACAGACCCCCCTCTTGCACAACATTAGCTCTGCTGTGATTGAAGTTTTAAAGTATGATTGATGATTTTCCTAATTAGTGCAAGTAAACAACACATCCTTCTGTTTCAAATACAGTGTTTGGTGGATGCATTCAGAGAACAGGCCTTGTGTTTGGGGAAAAACTGTTTTTCTTAACTATCCAGGGTCCTGTAAAGACCTGCTGTTCAGCTGTGGAAACCACCTTACTCCATTTTCAGTTTCAGTTTTAGTCAGATGGGATTTATTTTGTTTAATACAGTTATGATTAATTATCCCTCATTTTAACTGTCATGGTGTTAATGTCCATTTGCTGCTTTGTATTTTCAGCTTCAGTTGATACTTTAAACATGTATAGGGGTGAAAACCATGTTCATAAATTGAGGCTATAGTTAATAATGGTATAAATGCACAAGTAAAATTGTGTTACTGAGTGACAACAGTCAAAATTGTGCCAGCCTACCTCTACCATTGTTCTAATTATAGGACTACTATTTTGTGACATTGTATAACACATCAGACATGATCTGTTTCAGTGCACGCATTAATACACACCATGGCTATCTACCTGGCCAACAGTAAGGCTGGTAGTTGTTTAAAATACAAAAAAACAAACAAACAAAAAAACAGAAGCTACTTGGCAAACAAAAAAATGGAGACCACCTACTTAACCAAATTAATAACAATTAAAAACTTTGACAACTACTTACATTAGTGATGAGGGGACTAGTGATCATGGTGCCATTATTGCTGTCAACTAAATGATGACCAACAGGAGGGTAGACACTAACCACCGGCTTCTCCTGAGGGAACTGAGGAGGTAGCAGACTGAAAGAAAGAGAGGAAAACAATATTCAAAGTATGCCATTTCCTATTAATACTGTAATAAGGAAGAGGACAGTGTCTAATACGTATTTGTCCCTATAACACAGTCCTATATTCTCTGAGACCTCACAAGGTGGTAGCCTTCGCATCACTGTGAGGTAACTTGTAAAGGTCTTCACCAACAGACTTTTAACAGTTCATACTGTGGGGGACAACATCCATGGTGACATACTGTAGAAATTGCTGACTGGCTTTGCTTACTTTTTTTGCGCTTCTTCTCAAATGCTTTTGTGAGACTATGACTATTTTAATCTAGCTTCAGAATGTTTTTCATTTGTTGTTCAGTTGTTGATAAAGTATACTTGTATTCTTGTTTTTTTGTACCCCCCTTTTTTTTTTAAATAAAAAACATTGGTTATAAGTAAAGAAAAAAAATGTGACTTTTATGTTCTGTGGATAGTTTTTCAACCACAGTGAGAATTCCAAACAGTTAATGGCTGATGTACAGAGTGACAAAGATGTACTCACATGTTAATACTAATGGTGGAGTTGTTGACTGTGAATGGTATTCTATACTCCACATCCTTCTGAATCTCTGCAAGGCTGTTTAGGAATAGAAAGACAGTTAAGTGGTGACATGCCATGTTGAATTTACAGTCATAGTTAGCTCAAATTACAAAACTTATTTGATTTCCATTAACTAGCAACTCCCATGTTCAGTGACCAACTGACATTCATCTCCTTACTGTATGCTGTAATTGTAATGTTGTGCTATTTACTATGTTCATCACTAAAAATACGGTAGTTTCTCAACTACACAGAAACTCAGCGGCTAGTGACATTGATGGTATATCCCAAAGTCAGTATCAGATCCTTAAACATCTTTGAAAATATGCCACATATCAAGAAGCCCTGGCCTTACACCCTGTCCTTTACAGTCTATGAAGAAACTGATACTCTTTTCTTATCCATTCACTACTGAATAATAATAAAACTTTATTAAGGTCACAAAACAAGAGGTCCATAGTGGATGAAAAGTACATAAAAGACAAACAATAAAAACAACAATGCAACAATACAATAAAAAAACATACGTCGATCTGGGAAAGCTAATTTCCTATCACCTTTACTTCTGACAATCATAATATTGCTCTTCGTTGTATTACATCTGACATCAAAGTCAAAGCCATATTGAGTACAGACTTTCAATAGCTGTTGTGAGCCAGCACTATATGGGCAAAAAATTACTAAATCATCAGCGTACATGAGGTGATTAATTAACACAGACCCAACCATACTCCCTGTATTACATACATTCAACTGCTGTGATAAGTCATCCATGTATACATTAAAAAGAGAAGGGGACAAAATTCCACTGTCTCACCATATTACTGACTCGGAAAGGACTCAGAGTTTCCCCATTTTATCTGGAGGGTCTGATGAGCATACCAGTAGACAAGAATTCTTAAAATCCATGTGAGGACCCCTCTAACACGAAATTTATTAAACAATTTTTCGTGGTTGATGTGGTCAAAGGCCTTGGAGGCATTGATAAAACACATAAAAATAGTTGAGTTCTGTCTATTGTAGTTGTCTAAGACTTCTTTCAAGGCAAACATGCACATGTCAGTGCCATGTTTCTGTTTAAAACCAAAATGGTTTTCACTTGTGGTTAAGTAATCTTCCAGCCTATTGAGAAGGATTTTCTCCACAACTTTAGATACGATGCTGGCTAATGCAATAGGCCTGTATTTCTCCAAAGTGTTTATTTTGCCTGCTTTGTTTTTAATTACAGGCACTAACAACACAGACAAGACAGAGTCAGGCAGGATACCATGACTTAGTAAACCTGTCAGGCAGATGGCAAGTAAGATACAGAGTCTTTTGCTTGCATATTTTAGATGTTCAGCAGTTATTTTATCAGCTCCACATGACTTATTATCACCTAAGCCTAGGGTTGCAGAGTGAACCTCTTCTAGATTAATGACTATGTTCACATCTGTATCAGCAGTGCCCACTTCAAATTGATTACTTCCAACACAGTTAAACAATTCAAAGTATTGCTGTCGCCACATCTGGGATATTTAATCAGGATAACTAATCCCATCAGTGTTCGATGGTAAAGTCATATTGCAATTGTTCATACATTTGACTTCCTTCCAGGAATCATTGACACTATTATTTTGCAGCTTCTTAGCCAGTGAGTCAGATCTCATAGACTTCTCATATTTTTTTTATGGGTTTTTTAGGGCATATATGAAATTTGCATGAGCACGTTTCTTCTCTTCAAATAGAGGCCCCTGTCTGCCTCTTCCAGATTCCACCCAAGCTTTGAATTCTCGTCTGGCTGCCCCATGGAGCTCTGCCACATAGTCATTCCAGCCTAGTTTGACATTATATATCTTAGACTGAGTTTTACAAAGTGGTTTACTGAAGGTAAGAAGTGACTCCACAATAGAATCATAAAAAACACATAGCTCTTTCCCGTGTTGTGGCTTCCCACAGTTCACATTATAGCATGTTATTGCATCATTGGGTAGCTCAATATTTCCCAGTAGGTTGTCCATCCTGGTATATTTATTCATGGCCATCTTAGTTTATTTACTCCACTCCAGTTTTCCTGTAATTGTGTTATTTTCCACAGTAGACACCACTGGTAATTTTTCCACATTCAAAGATATAGAAAAGGGTATATGATCGGCAATGGCATAATCATAGTAGATTTCCATGGCTTCCAAGGAGGCATGTGCATCTGATGTACAAACACAATGATCCAACCAGGAAGGTGTATCCCATGCTTCACTGATGTAACTAAAACAGTTTTCAGGCAAAAGCACTTTGCTTGAGAGGGATAAGCCTCCATCAGTATAAAATTGTATTAAATGTCTTGCAAACAGAGAATTTTCATCAGAAACATCTGCATTCATGTCTCCCAAAACAAAGATGCAGCTGGAGGAATTATCTTGGATAAAGGAGCTAACAAAGGCTAATCTATTGAGCAATTCACTCTCATTTTGATAACACTCATAAGGCGTATAGATATTCAAAACAATAAGCTTTGTGTCATTGCAATTTATCTCTATTCCACTAGCCCAATCTACATCCAGTCTAACTTCTTTGATCTCAGAATCATATTTATTTTTCCAGAGAATAGCCACTCCCCCTGGTCTCCTTCCATGATTTAATTTGAAGCTGAGGTCAGTGGTGGATTCCCCAGCTCCACAGAAATCACAATGTAATGTAACACCAATGCCATGCCATGATCAGCAGGTCTCAGGGCACGTTAGCCATGTGGTCTCTGCAATCCCATGAGCTGCACTTCCATTGGTTACGAACAGTACCATCACAAATAACTGTGCAAACCCATCATACGTGACATCAGCAGGGTGATGACTGTGATTTAAGGCAACTAAATAACGAGAGATAACAACCGTCTCGTCCCTGTCGCCAGTGTACGTCTCGGTATAAAGATGAAAACAAATAAGTTACTTAGATGACTGAGCTCCTTCGTAAACAAAGGCTAATACTTTAATCCCCGCGTCAATGAGCAGGCTCCTTCTAAGACTACATGCGTGATAACTTCTCTCAACAAACACCTAAGTGATCACAGAACATGATCGGCCTCGTCATAGCTTGTGTCATAAACCCTAAAAATAGAAACTGTGAATGTCACTTGACTTGATTAGCTTGTCAGCTAGCACTGCGCCCTAGGAAACCACATCTAGCTCGTTAGCCATCAGGAAGGGTTAGCAATCACTGGTCGTTGGGCAATCACTGGGGCATGTCAAGGCAGTTCTGTTATTGACGTGATTACTTGATATTCGTACAGAGAAGAAACTGTAAATGTAATACAGCAGGAGGTTGTGGGCTATTTGTTAGCCTAACCTAACGTGCTTCTTCTGTTTTCACTGTGAACCAGCTGGCTAGCCATGCTAAGTAAACATCAGTTGTGTATGTAAATCGAGTCAACATGTTGACCGCAATTAACGTTGGTTGAGTTTCCAGGAAGCATCTGTTTGACCTTATCCCAAAATAGTAAATATATGGTTAACACTGACAAGCTAACGAGCGAAAGCAGCCTCTGGTTTTGGGTGATCGGTCGACACATCGGTCGCATGTTACCTGGGATGAGCCGCTTTGAGTGAATCGATCTGCCGCTGTCTTTGTTGCTGTAGACTGTTCAGAGGAGGAAGAGGTCCGGAGACTTTGGATAGGGGGAAAAGCCAGTTCATCCTCTCCTGGCGACCGACCACAAACTGAACTCGATGACAGCGGCTACAGGCCGACGACAGACGCAGACGAAATGGAAGAGAAAGTGAGCATGAAGAGCGCACGGAGATTTCTGGTGCTAACCCCTGTTAGCTGACTAACGACACGGTTTGTTGTCCACACGAGGCTCACTTTGTAGTTACGTTACAAAGTCAGATAGCATATCCGCATGTGTCGGATAAAACGACAATTTCGTTTTATCTTCGAGGCTCTCTGTGTAATGTCAACACTGTAACTAACATTAACAAAGAGAGAGATAATTACTGCTAAAGGAAGACAACAACCTTGCGAGTAAAAGCTTGATCAACTTATTTACGTATTACGTCATGCAGCAAGTCAACGTCAAGCGCAACTTCCTGTTGTCGGCATGATAAAAATTTAAAATATAGAAATGTGTTTTATTTGTAATTGACCTCAAAATTGAAATGTTTTATCGGACTGCTTCTGAACAAAATGAAAGCTGAAACGTAAAGTAACTTCTTTTTTTTACCTTCACTTGTGTATGTAAACCCTCCTTTTCATGACTTGTCTCACTTCCTGAGACAGTATTTGTGACGTTTATTTAATTCATTACATCACCTTTTAATATTTTGGGGCTTGCCCTACTTTCTGTATTGTACTGTATATGTTGTATTTTGTCAAAAAGTGAAAACAAGTTTTCCATTGGCATTTTAATACATTGTTATTTTTCTTGCTTGTTTATTTTTCTAACAAAGGCCAAATAATAATAATGTAATGTATAATATCAAATGGATGACAAGATGCAGTATGCCTCATACAGCTGTGGAGATTCAACATTTAGTGATAAGTTTAGATGTTACATCGAGATTTGGTGTATTTATGAAACAGGAACATGACTGAATCCAACACAACCCTTAATCCTGCAAAAAATGAGCACTTGACAGCACAAGTCAAGAGTTTAACAAGTTGATAATCACAGTAGTGTAATTAGACAACATCCTCCTAACCAAAGAATGGCTGGAAAACAAACAAATTATTGTCAACTAGGCCTACACATTCCTGGGATGAGGGGAGTGAAAACACCTGCGACGATGTGACAACCTGTGGGAAGAGGCTTTCATACAATTCACAGAAGAGCACAGGTGTAATTAATCAAATCATGATGGCTGGTTTCCATTTAGCTGCTTTAGCTTCATGTATTTTAATACTGACTCACCCACCTGCTGTAACACTTGAAAAAGACAGTCACATGTCTATAGTAGTGGAAACATCCATGCCTCTCCTTCCTTCCATGACAAACTAGAAAGACAAGGACTTGTTTTTCTTAAAATTAACTCTTTCACTACTGCTTTAAGATGGCTACTTCCATTCCATCTGTTTTTTCCACAAATTACAGTACCCACTCTGATCATATCCCCTCCCTCAATGCTCCATTAAGAAGCAAAGAGCAGTCATCAATGACAGAGAACAGGAAGTGAATCTTTATTCTCCATCCACTTCATGCTCAGAAGGGAATATCACAACTCATCATCATGGTTAGCAAGACCAAACACTTTAGAAACACATTTCTCAAGTCAGAAACTATAGAAATGATCCCTGAAAGTATAGTCTTAGCATTGCTGAGGGTGAGAACAGCATGTCAGTCACAGGACAACCTTTCTCAGTCATGGTTCAGAGGTTGAGAAGCCAATCATACTTGGCTCTGATTGTACAGCTGTAATACACAGAGCACACAGACAGGAGGGAAGCCATATTAAGTGGACAAATACGGAAAATGTTTGTGCAAAATGTCCAAAGATTAGAAAGTTCCACTAACAGCATTTGGTCAACCTGTCATTCTTTAGGTAAGGTAAGACGGACAAATGAGTTGAATAAGTTGCATGAGTTGCATAATGATGGTTTGAAAAAAAAAAAAATCACTCGAAATAAATGGAAAAGATCCAAATGTACTGTGTCATGAATAGTATGTCAGGACTTGACCACCCCATGTCTTGTTTCAGTATGGCTTTTCTGCCCTGTCTGTAAACCCTCTGTGTGACAGCTGTGCTTGTCAGAGTCATACAATAATTGGTTGTGCTGTGCTGTGCTATTTACATAAACCCCTGTGACTGGACCAG
>OMNW01030559.1:2556-15473 GCA_900303245.1 Selene dorsalis | reverse complement strand
CCCGCCTTCACCAGGATTGAGCATTAACGTGCTCACTGAATACATTCTAGTTACCGCACTCCAAATTGAATTGATCAATTAACATGAATATAAATGCGAGCGACGTTTACATGAGCAACAATGAACGCCCCTCGTGTTTTGCACCAGTTTTATGGCTTGCCACATGATGACAGACACGGCCCAGCATCAATAGTCCCTTGCTGTGGTACAGACACATCTTGCCCTGCTGAAGTCTGCTTGTTTTGGTGTTTGCATATACAGTGTGCCATACACCTGTTTACTTTCAGCAGAATAAACAATAAGAACATTTATCTGAACATTCTTTTCGACTGTTTAATGTAACTCATGTCTGTGATTCTTGGTATAGTAGTTCATTTAGTTTGGGAGTGGCAGGTGGGCTGATGATGGATGAAAAAGAATAGCTGACTCTTTATGTAAAATAATGGAATAAATGAACATGAACTACTTAATATTTGAAACTGTGAACTTTGTCATGAACAAAATGTTTAACAAATGAACTAAGAATGAATGCAGACAACTTTATTTTCATTTGTATGAACTGAACGTGGACCTAGGTCTTTTAAAGAATGAACTGGGGCAACCCTGACCTTTACCCCTATGTCAGCTGGTATTGGCTCCAGCTCCCACACATGACCCTGCATGCATAAACTGTGTAACCTATGGATGGATGCTTATCTGCAGCAGGAACCAATGACATAAGGGGTTAAGGAGGGAAGCACTGAGAGACAGGCTCAAACACAAATGTTGGTTTTGGTCTTTTCATGCAGCAAGAAAAAAAATGGGAGCCTCATCATTTACTGTGGAGAAGATGAGCGCAGGTGAAAACTCTGTTGGGAGAATCACGTTAATCTCACACAGCAACATTTCAGCTCTTGTACCTAAACTTCATCATGCACTGGCCAAGCCTTTTGCATTCCTGCATGTTCCTGATTTCCCTGGGACTTTCTTCTAGCTGGAGGGGCAAAACAAAGAAAAAGCCTGTTAGAGAGCAGAATAACAAGCTTAAGACAGAATTTTCCTTTGTTTGGCCCCCGCCTAGCTTCTCGCAGCCTGCGCACGCTTTTCAATGCTTGTCAGTACTGACCTGCTGCCAGGAGCTGGTTACTGGAGGAACAAGTCTCCACGGCTTTCCTCTTCCAACTCTCCACCTGCAAACACGCGACAACAGTTTCCAGTTAAACCTCACAGGACATGTTTCGACCAGGAAGTAAAAGGCCTCTCTGCCTCATTGTTATCTGTGTTTCCCCGAAGACTTAAAAGCAAGAGAAGACTTAAATGTATTGGTGTGTTTGTACAGGAGCTCACAGGCAGAGGTGTTGCTAAACTGCCGAATAAATTTAATCAGTTTCAGCTCCTCAGACCAATGAACAGCAACAAATATATTTCAACTCCCATCAAATTTTAATTGAATTTCATTTTCCTGAAGGATTTTTGTCAGATATTAAAACTCTATGAACACAGAGCCAACAATAAATTAACAAATGGCTGCATACATAACACTTTTTCTACCAGGATGGTGGCACACAAATCAAAAATGCCCCAACAAATTTTCCAAACACAAGTCATTTGAATCTACTGATGACATATCTGGAGTCTCTGTCTGAGTTTCACCAACAAGGTTTAACTTTAAACCTGGTTAAATCCTGGTTTAAAGAGATATTCCAGCGTAAGTTTAACCCATGGTCTAACGCACCGTGAGACCGAGTAGAACACCCCCCCTCCAAGAGATCAAGCTTGCCGACCACAAACTTCTCTAGTTGTATTGACTTCAGCACAGACAGCCAGACAGCAAAATACTGCCAAGAGCCAACCACCCTCAAAAAAGCCACTCATAGCCACAAACAATGGTCAGAACAGCACATTAGTAGGAACATTAGTAGGAAGCAGCTGGAGGAGAGTGGGTGAGTTCTGTTTTCGTCTCTTTTCAATAGAAACCAGTCAAAGCTAGCAGGTGTTTGATGCCTCGTATTATGTGCTGGGACCCTATTTGTACTGTTGATGAAGTATGGTGCTGTTCTGAGCATTATTCCTATGAGTGGCTTTTTTGATGGTGGTTGGCTCGTGGCTACAAAGACAGCAGTATTTTGCTATCTGGCTGTCTGTGCTGAAGTCACTACAACTAGAGAAGTTTGCAGTCGGCAAACTTGATCTCTTGAGGAGGTGTTCTACTCGGTCTCACAGTGTGTTAGACCATGGGTTAAATTTACACCGGAATATCCCTTTAACTTGAAATTCTATAGGACCAAACTAGTTCAACATTAAGAAAGATTAAATTTAAACCTCTCTTTCAATTCAGTTTAGTTTTTACTTTGAACCAGATTAAATATAATTCTGATGCACCAAAACGTTTAACTTTAAACCTATGGCTGAGGTTTAATCTTAACAATTGCTGTGTTTTTATGATGATGATTACTTTTGTCCAGTTATGTGGAGAGTGCTGTTGTTGTTGTTGTTGTTGTTGTTGTTGTTGTTGTTGTTGCTGTTTACCTCTCTCTGGTTGGGAAAGCCATTAGAGCTGATGATGCGTTTATAGAACTGGACCGAGGCCTTCGGGTAGCGCGGTTTGTTCTTGTTCCTAAAGTCCACATAGAAGAGGCCAAACCTCTCTGAGTATCCTTCATCCCACTCAAAGTTGTCGAGGAGAGACCAGGCCGTGTACCCCTTCACGTTTACACCATCCTTAATTGCTGCAAACGAATCAGGGAAGAAACAACATAAAACGGTTGGTAAAATCTGATCTCTGTGATGCATGTTTGTGTTTGGCTGAGTTGTTGTTTCACCTTTGAGCATTTCGTTGATGTAGTCTTTAAAGTACTTCATTCTCCAGTCGTCACAGAGATCGGTGCAGAGCATTTTCTCTGAAACGCCGTTTTCTGTCACGTAGATCATGGGATTTCCGTACTGAGTCTGTTGGGAAGATGACATTCATATTTCATTCAAGTTAGCTCACAGCTGTTAATACTTAGTACTTCCCCTTACAAAGAGAAATGTAAACATTTCATCATCATCATCATCATAACAATAATTATTATTATTACTAAAGTCTTAAGTGATTTCCCAAAGTTTTGTTGTCACATTGAGTTTCCAAGGAAACGAGCACAAACATATCACATATTATTCTTCAGTGAATAGTCACATGTGCACTATAACTCACTCCAGAATGCAAATGATCATTTTAACATTTCAGTGGTGTCAGTTCTCTTATCTAAAATCAAAAACTTTTATCTGGGCACTTTTTGTATTATTTTTGCACTTTTTTGCAATATTATCTGTGGAACAGCTGACTTCACTTATTCAGTCTCTTTGGAGACACATTATACAGTTTTAGAAATCTTGTTGTTTGATTCCATCTCACATTGTTCAAGTAAATTGTTTGCAGTGTGAAGCCACAGTTCAGGATTTATGTGCTCACACTCTTCGGTCCGATCGTCAGCCACGACCCCTGTGGGCCGTCCTAGCTGTGGACAAGATTTGTTTCAAAGCCCTGAGGCAGGTCTGTTTGGCAACAATCCTCACAAAGCAGAAGAAGCTGTTAACTTGATGAAGGTGAAAGTCAGCCCAACTCAAAAATTAGTCGCAGGCTCAGAAATCAGAACAACATTGTATTCACTTGACTCTTGAGGAATTTGAAAGAGTTTCATCTGATATTTTATAAATGTCACAAAGCAGGAAATTTTTCTTTCATACCTTGACAAAGTTCAACAAGCGTCGGAAGCCCCAGGGAACGGAGTAGAGCCATTCGGAGCCGGGATCGGGCCACTGTGGGTCAACCAGCTCGGCAAGGTCGCGGTCTGTGAAATAGCTGTCTCCGAGGCCTGATGGGAAATTCTTCTGGGTGACATAGCGAGTCGTGAAGTGGCCAAGGCCCAGGAAGTCGCAGGTTCCTTTGATGTAGCTCTTCTCCTGAGGTGAGAAGACAGGCAGTCGTGAAGCTCCCAGGCCCTGCTGGCCGCTCTTCCTGCCTGAGGGTGAAAGGTCATAACATTTTGTGATGATCAGCAAACGTGCATATAAAATGGAAGAGTCCAGAACACGTTCCTTGAACAAATACCATACGGTTGTACACATGTGACTGTGACTTACCGATGTAGTCCTTCATAACCTGGGGATAGTCTCCATTGAAAATGGGTGTAGCAAACCAGCCCATGTAGAACTGGATGTATCTCTCTGCAGCTTCAATGTCCCTCTGGTTGGTGATGTCCACAGGTTCACCCCAGTCCGCTGTTAGCGAGATCCCAACCAGGCCTGGACACATGTAGAGCAGGATTATTGTCTAACATGGTGGACATTGTTTACCTCTGACTTACACAAGAGAAAACCTTTCATTTCTACCTTTTTGTTTGCTTCGCCACTGCATGTCGTAGGTGTGCCAGACTTTAGCATGTGCCTGTTGCAAAGACCGAGAGGAAGAAAGAAATGTTAGTTCAGTTTAATCAAGTTCAGTTTTGATTTGTTTAGTTTTGTTTTGCTCAGGTTAGCTTAGTTCATATTAGTTTAGTTCACATTAGTTCAGTTTAGTTCAGTTCAATTTAGTTTAGTTCAGTTGACTGCACTTCCACCTCTAAGTTTCCAAAAAGGCATAGTTTGTCTTTTTAAAAAATATATATTATTTACTTCTTATCATAACATCAGTCTGCAGTAGAATGAGAGGTGCGGCCTGTTGTTGGTTGTTTGGTGACAGAATAAAACACCAACCTTTAGGTGTCTAGTCTTACTTTGATGATATGGTGAGCAGCTTTGTAAGCTCCTGTTCCCCTCAGCTTCAGCCCAGGCGCGTGTTCCCCTGTTTCATATCCCTCCACGGCAATTGACTGGAAATACAGCACAACGCTGTTTGATCCACAAAGCACATGAACACTACAGACCTGTGAATACATCCTTTCTCCTCACCCCCACTCACCCAGGGGTTGTTGAAGGTGATCCAGTACTTCACTCTGCTCCCAAATCTCTCAAAGCACAAGTTGGCAAAGTCATTGAAGTAGTTCACCATGCTGATGTTCTGCCAGCCGCCATATTTCTCCTGTAACACCTGAACAGGTGGAGGGTAAAACCACATCAGTGTCCACGCTGTAGCCTCCAATCAGCAGACAGAAAGTGTAAAGACAGAGTGAGGTCAGCTCTCACCTGAGGTAAATCCCAGTGATACAGCGTCACGACAGGGGTGATCTTATTCTCCAACAACATATTGATCAGGTCATCGTAATATTTGATTCCTTTCTCATTGATGTGTTCACCTGTCAAAGAAGATTATTTTGGGTTATTTATTGTGGAAGGCAAAAAAGGCAATGCTTGCAAATCTCGAGATCTTAGCTTACTTTTCAGTCCACTTGGTAAAATCCTTGGCCAGGAGATGGAAAAACGATAATGATTCAACTTCATGTCCTTCATCAAGGTGATGTCATCCTTCAGAAGAAACAGCAGGAAATATTTTTCAAATCACAGAAGAACAGGGTGTAAAATGATCTTTTTGAGATTTTTCAGCCGTAACCCTCACCTCCCCAGACAATCACCACCGTAACTATTATTGACCTAACCTAATCCTGTTTCTACAAGCTTACTTTGTTTGCTTCTGACCACTTCTTCTGATTTACTGACTGACTGAACGCTAATATATTGCAGATAACTCGATATGTTTTCCAATGTTGACAGTGGCCAGCCAGGGACTACACAGACTTGAGAGTGTGAATCAATCTAATTCATGGCAAGAAACCAAAGACTAAAATTCCAGTGTAGGTGCCAAAAAAAATTGTGTCCAGAATCTGGAAGGATTTGGAAGCAGGATTAGAAATCAGTGTCTGAGTGTCACCTTGAATTTGTAGTATCCCTCACACGAGAAGTCTCCAGTGTCATTTGAGAATATTTTCCCTTTCTTGTGAGCAAATGCATCCCAGATGCTCATCCCTTTGCCGTCTATGTTCCAGGCTCCTTCAGTCTGATAGGCTGAGCTGCCAGCTCCCCAAGAGAAGCCTGCAGTGTAGAGTTTACGATCAGACAAACACTCTCAATAAAAGGTCATTTTAGCTGCTTTTCTGGACCTTTCCATCATATTCAGATGATTTTCTCTTTCTTTTCTAATCTAATCTTCACCATCGTCTTTCATCATCTGCAATATATTCTACAGTTTGAGATATAACAGTTTGTCTTACACTGCAAAAACAATTCGCTCAAGTATAATTTTAAGAAAACACTGAATTTTAGGAGAACATATATAATTTTAATTAATTATCAATGCAACAAAATAATTTTACTTGACAAGAAATCTTACAATAACTTGATTTAGTCTAGAAATAAGTTGCCTCTGATTAGTGTTTAAAGGTTTGAAATAAGTAGAAAGCCTCAAAGCATACATCTTGAAAGACACATTCATCATCAATTTGAGAATATATCCTGAATTCAAAGATAAATAACTTTGAAAAGTTTAAAATCTTGACAAGCACAGGATCATTTGTAGTGTACCGGTTGGGAAAGTGCCATAGTAGAAGGATGTTCTTTCATTCTTGGTCCAGTCAAAGTCCTCACTGGCTGAAACACACAGCGCCAGTGCAAGCACATGGCATGTCGTCAGGATGCGGCGCTGCAGCATCATGGTCTTTGGTAGAGAGCTTGCTGTCTTCAGTTACACCTGCAGAGAGAAAGTTTGGTCAGACTGGTTTCACAACACAGGCCCGCAGTGAATCCAACGCCTGTTGACACAGCAGCAAGGCTGCATCTCCCGTCAGTGCCCCCAGAGCTCCCTCAGCTGAGGACAGACCCCTGACATGTTGGAGTGAAGGACTCAGGAACTCACGCTCAGGTGTCAGGTGTCCACAGGTTTTCAGTAAAACCATCCTAAACTCAAACCTCTGGCTCATTCGTTAGAAACAGCCAGCCATCGTCAGACCTCGTGGATATAAAGGAAGAATTTAGTTTCATTTCAGCCAGCTGTAAGACAAACTGACACAAAACGCTATGAGAGACAGAAAGTACGCCAGCTTGTCCAGCACAGTCAGGATGAGAGACATCTCAAGCTGCTGAATCCTGTCAGTGCTGCAAAATAGAGCCAAGATTTAAAAAAAAATAAAAGCGGGATAGAAATAGTAAGAGTTGCCTGTGAGTCCTCCTGTGCTGCTTCTCTCCCTACACCTGTCCCTTTGCTCAGCCTCTGTCTCAGCCCCCGGCCACCTCACTCAGAACCACATATAGATGTCTGACCTGCTGCATTTGTCTCTGCTGGAAACTGCTCCAAAGTACAAGAAACGTCCCCACGCTTCTGGATGTGGTCAGTGTTCGTCGCCGTCACCCACTGGTTCACTGCCAAACTTACAGAAACAAAACCGAGTGAAGCATCCAGGACATTTTCTGCTATTCATCAGCTCACATGCAGCAACAACACCCCCCACCCCACCCCACACCGCACCACACCACCCTCCACACACACACATACACACACTGAATACCGCTCCATTTGAAGTCAGTGGAGTGTGAGCATGAATTTGCTGGGGCAAACAGATCTTTTGGAAAAAGGAGACACAGTAAGCAAAGTTAATGTTAACGAGTCTGATCCATGAGCATGAGCTTGGCCTCATATGATGGCCATGCACTGTAGAACACAGCAGTGACCAGTGAAGGTGCAGGTGTGTGTGGTAGAATTTACAACATGAACTGATCTATAGATCTATAGAGTAGTGGCTTCGAGCTGTGCAGTGCAACATAATGTGCACGTAAAGTGACACAATATGCGCAATAATTCAAACGCAGAGTTCTGTCTAACTAGATAGCAAAATAATAATGATGATGGTAATTATTTTGTTTAACTAAATATGCAAATAATAATAATGATAATAAAATAAAATAACGATAAAAACTGAAATCAGTGTTTCATGTTTGTTTCCCTCCTCCAATCAGACTGGTTTCAGGTCACAGCCTCTTTCTCCAGGATCAAATAAATTATGAACCCTTTGTGTCCACTTTCACCATCATTGCTGTGTCTTGGCTTAAAAAGTGCTTTGTGCCATCACACTCTCCCTGACCTTTGACCTTTGACCACCCAAACCTGATCAGTTTATCTTTGAATCCATGTGAACATTTGTGTTACTAAGGCGACATCATGCCCCAGAGAGCTCGATGGACGACCCGAAAAGCCATAAAAAGTGATGAAAAATATTTTTTTCTCCACTGACTTGCAGTTTGTAATCAGTGCTTTAGCTGCAACAATGACTCTATTAACTGTTTTAATCAACAGAAAATGAATTCTCCACCATTTTGATGATCAATGAATTGTTTTTGTCACTTTGTTGAGGATTTGTTGTTTTTTTCATCATGTATGATCATAAACAGAACATCTGTGGGTCTGAGTATCACGTCTGGCTAAAAATGTTTGCCATGACGTGTGCACACACAATTCATGAAATATTTTTTCCCAGTTATATCAAACTTTCTTGGGATTTGGTCTTTATCAGCTACTGTAGTCAGTAGGATTTTTTGTCTCTATCTATTTCTCTTCCTGTTCAGCGTTTCCTCCTCCACACTGAGGCCTGATACTAGAGGCTTGTCACACTGCTCAGCCTGTTACAGCTTTTCCTTAATAGTTTTGGCTCATTTTTCCAAACAGTCTTAACATTCTCTAAACTGTAACTGCAACAGTTTCATGAGATATCAAAATACTATTGCATGTTTACAAAAGTTTGTAAGTCGACAAAAACATTTCATTTAAAACCAAAACCTAGATTTTGTGCCACTGAAATTGTTTATTATCATTAGAGCCAAACTGGCCAAAATGTACAGACACTTTGTCATCATTATAGTCACAAATTATATTATGATTATGATTGAGACAAAAATACTTCCTACCCTAATTCCTAACAAAATCAAAAACATGAAAACATCCAGTGACAATGAAAAAAAGGTGTCAGTTTAGTAACAAAAAAAAAAGCCTATGTTCCTCTCTATAGTCGGCAGTTCTCATCTGTATGTAAAGCACACTGCAGTAGGGCTGGTTCTGAGTGTTCGGGTTCATAGAGGTGACACAGACACAATGTTTCCCCCTGCTGTGAGTGCAGCTCCACTCGGGGTCATGACCTCTTCAGTGAATACAGTGTGCTGGAGCTGGCCATGCACAAAGCATGAATACAACCATTAACATAAAGTGCATTGTTTACACAGCACTGTGGTAAAAATGCTGAATTGTTCAAAGCCAAAACTGTTGGCACTGCACTCTGTTACATGTTAGTGTGCACTTTGTGTGTGTGTGTATTTCTGTGTGTGTGTGCAGGAACTGAACTCTCTGCTTGTTGTGTTTGTTTGCATGCCTACATCTATTTCAATTGCTCTGTATGCAAGTGTGTGTTTGTATGTTTTTTTGTGCTCTGGATGCAGTTGCAGTGTTTGCAGCTTATGTGTATGTATTTGTGGACACATGAGTGCGGTGGCTGTGTGTGTTTAGCATATCAATGAGGTCCAGGGCCCCGACGCCCCCCAGTGCAGAACCACTCTGAGCTTTCTAGTACCTGTCGGCTCACCTCTACTCGCCCGTATTTAAGGGGCTTTCTTGTGGCCTCGCAGAGCTGACATGAACATCTTTACTAAGGTCCCAGGATTAGCCCAACAAACCAGGTATGTTCAGAGTGCCGTGCACCAGCTGGGCTCACAGAGTTTGAGGAGTGGAGGTAGGTGAGCCCATGGGTGGGCTCCACATCCCGCCTCCTGCTGGCCCTAATGCTCTGTGACGCCTCCATCGCCAGTTTCCATAAATCACCTGGAGAGTGATGATGGTTGTAGGAGACACACACACATACAGCTCAGGTGCAAGATGGTGTTTTTTAGTTTGAAAGACTGAAGCATGACAGAACTACTAAACCTATCAATCTGAATCTGGAACAGTTGTGGACATAAAAACTTTAACATGTAATGAAACTTTCAGAGGCCACACTCTGCGATTTAACTCGCATAAGTTTACAATATTAGCCCAGTTTGTTTCTGAAGTTTCCTTGTGATTGTTCTGTCCTTTGTTTTGATAACTTTGGGGTTTAATTACTCATTAAAAATGCTTCTATATCTACAGCAAGCTGGGGTCTGTGCTCCAACGTGCCTTCTACGGGTCCAGTGGGAGGGTGAGTCAAATAATTATATAGATATTATGATGTTGAAGCCAACTTGTAGAGATGGGTCACATCATCTAAGATGACCAGAGATATAAACTTAACAGGTTCTGTGGTGCAGCAGTGAGTGGAGCTGTAAGCAGCAGTTGTTTGATTAGAAAATAGATTACAAGAAAATATATTTGTTTGTTCCAGTGAAAACTTTTGCTAGTTTCAGATGTGAGGATTTGCTGCAAACAAGCCCAGGTCGTCAGTGCAGCAGGTTGCTATGAGCCTTAATTAGGTTTTGTTGCTAGGGGACATCTGGTGGTCGTAGTGATTATGACAGGAGCAGAGGGTAAGGATTGCAGGCATCATAATTAGAGTGTGGTAGTAGTGGCAGGATTTAAGTGGTGGTGAATGGATGACATAGGGTAGAAAATGTTAGGGTCAGCTTTAGAGTTCGACAAAGTAACTATGGAAACAAAGTCTGTGCTGGTCTACGGTGGATTTAAGCTCTGCGTCACCAGTTGTGTCCGCTGTTTCCAGTGCGTTGCAGTGCGATGAAAAGTTTTTCACAAAAACTTGAGATTTTACTGCCCCTGGTTTTAACATTTGCACTGGTACTGTTGAACTAAACACAACACCTCACATTTAAAAGCGTCTCTGTGCCCGTGTTGTTTGATTTTATTACCGACACGCAATGAATCTTGGGAATAAACAAGTTTAATCATGTGAAGCACAAAGACTCAGGCCAGTCCAGTTGTCCTTTAAAGTCAATTAAATAGACCAGGTTAAATGAATGTTTTTAAAGGGTTAGTTCAAGCAGTAGAAACAACATCCCTTTGTATTCACTTATCTCTTTTTATTGATGCATTTGTTTTTTAAATGTCATTTCTTAGCACAGAACTGACTGAAAGCATTTCATTAATTTGACAGTTTGGGAAGCAAACACAGTCTGTACGTTCAAAGCTCAGTTCACTGTGAAATCTACATTTGTCTTAAAGGGAAATATAAGAGTGACTGAGATGACAGAAAGCAGGGGAAACAGCTTGGTTTGTCCTAAGTTTGATTTAAAAAAAAAAAACGAAAAAAGACGCTGCTGCTCACTGCTGTATCCGATTACTTCCTGTAGGATCAGTTCACTTCCAACAAGATATTGCAGATGTTTTAAGTTCTTTAAGTGTTGAGTTGCATAAATACAGTATCTGGAGGCTTCAGCTCCCAGGAAACAAGCTGGACCTGTTTACACAAGTAGTGGATTTGAATATTACCTGAATGCTGAAGTTTGCCCAGCTTTTGACCTCTCTGCCATCAGGTGACCCTTTTCGAGCAGAGGAACTTTGCCGGCCGGCGGCTGGACCTGAGTTCTGACTGCTCCAGGCTCAGTGACAAGAACTTCCCAGAGAGATGTAACTCTGTGCAGGTGGAGAGCGGAGCGTAAGTCATCACATCACACACACTGACATGGCAATTCATTTATGATTAATTCTATACAAAGAAAAAAAACTGCACAACCAAAGAAGGTCGTAGATCGAGATCCTGACTTTAGATGTGCAGGATCAATAAAAAAACGACTGAAGGATTTAGTATTTGACAGTGACATTATGTACGCCTGATGAATGTTTCTGCTTCTGTGAGTATTTTTTTCTTGTTGTGTGTTCACACATCATTGGGCATCAGAACCAAAAGAGCCACATTGAGCTTCATGCCCATATCTATTAAGCTTTTGGATGGTTGATCCACTTATTTCAAAGCTATTTTCTTAACCATCTTTACTTTACTGCAATTTCATTCTGTTCTTAGTTATTATGTTTCTCTTTTATCGCCTTACTGACCACTATTTTGCGTGGATGAGCACTTTGTGTGACTCTGTGTGGTCAGACTGTTGTTGGATTGCCAGGTTGTGTGTGTATTCCAAAAGATAAAAAATAAATCCCACTCCTTCCTCTTCTTCTTGCCCTCTATCATAGATGGATTGGTTACGAGCATGACAACTTCCGGGGCCGTCAGTACCTGTGGGACATGTCTGACAGGGGAGAGTACAACTGCTACGATAAGTGGTGTGCTCAGATGGACCATGTCTCCTCTGTCCGCTCTGTCAAACAGGTGAGAATACACACAGTGACTACAGGTGCAGACACACTCACTGCACTCTAGAGCTACTGCATCAGGAACAATAACATGAATCACTCAAAGCCAGGAGCATGACACATATCTAAATATTTCAAATTACCTATCAGCCTAAGATCACTTTTATATCATCAGGAAGCTCTGTAGGATCTAATCCCACATCCCACATATCCAATAACACACACACTCACTGCCGGGTTTACTGTCTCTGTGACCTTAGGACAACAACCCTGCCAGAGCTCAGCTGTTTGAGAGAGCCGGGTTCTCTGGGAAGAAGATGGAGCTGCAGGACGACATCCCCAACCTGATGAACCGCTACAGTCTCAACAGAGTCGCCTCCATCCGTGTTCTTGGAGGAGCGTGAGTAAAACACCTTGTTGTGTTTTATCACCTGTAACTACCACACTTCATTCATATGAGTACCAATAGGATATACCGCAGTAAGCTAGAGCTCTAAAACTTTAAGTCCCATAACTGTGTTAGGATTCACACATGCTGTTGAATATTTATATTCATATATATATTTATATATTTAAAATCAAGATGACCTTGTCTGTGTGACCTGCAGATAACGCAACTTGTTGTGTGTGTGTGTGTGTGTGTGTGCAGGTGGGTGGTGTATCAGGAGCCAAACTACAGAGGGCCTCATTACATCCTGGAGAAGAAGGACTACAACAACTTCTCTGACTGGGGCAGCCAGAACAGCAC
>OMNW01030556.1:4972-24080 GCA_900303245.1 Selene dorsalis | reverse complement strand
AAAGCAGCAATGATTGATCTTTTGGTCACATGGGAGCAACAGAAACAAGCTGTAAAGACAAACACTGACATGTTGCCCCTTTTTAAGCCCATGTTACTCATGCAGTAGACACCAATCAATATTAGCATTCATTTGGAGTCATGCTGTAAATCTAATATCTGCTCTGTTTTAGCTGTTTTTTTTCCTCAATTAGCTCCTGAGGGAAATATTTTTCTTTTTTCCTGCTAAATACTCCACTGTGTTCACCAGCTATAGTCACCAACTTCGTCCGTCTAGTGTTTGGTGCTGCATATAGAGCATAAACTGTTTTCTTTCACTTTTTCTTTCAAAAACAATTAGCTGAACAATGCTTTAGCTCTATAGAAATGAAGAGTTGAGTGAAAAGAGTCTGTTGGTTTGGCCCCAACAAACAACAAGTTTCATATGACTCACAATCATTTGAGCCATCATTATTGTGAATACATAATATATGATGGGCCATGTGTCATGTGTAACCCTCCACCAACACGCAAGCAACGTGTTACCAAAGAGTTGGAATAAAATGAATGTGACTGACAGTGACTGAAGAGGAAAATATATTCTCACTGAACACATTTTTCATATCACTCATTGTATTTTGATTAAATCCTCAACTATGTCTTTAGCTTGCAGGTTTTCCAATAATATCTCATGATTAAATTTCTCCAAGAAATGAATGTCTCCAAGAAAGACAGAAAGTAAGAAGAAAATGCAACTTATATTTCAGTTGCAAATCTAATTCATCCAGCTGATGATTCAGATTGATAAAGCAGCAAGGATACTTTCAGCCTCCTCTGTTTTAGCCTTGGCAGTTTGCACACAGGCCTCAGTGAGGAGGGCGACGGGTTAGGAGTTATTAACTGTCTCTGATCTGAGCTTAGAGCTACACCTCCTGACGGCTCACACCGCTAATCACACCTGAACGCTGACGACCCCGCAGAACCCAGGAATCAAAGAACAACATGCAACCCGGAGTGTTAATGGTACCATCCTCCTCCCGATCCGCTAACACTGTTTTTCTTTCACTCGTTTCACCCACCCGCCGTCTCCATCCAGCTCTTTTTTTTTTCTGCAAGTGAAAGAAGTGTGGCAGCACGCAGAGAGAGAGAGAGAGAGAGAGAGAGAAAGAGAGATGGAGAAAGTTGGGGGTCTAATTTTGGCAGGCGAGACTTTTTCCCCTCACCCCGTGTTTGTTCTGGCTCTATGAAAACATCTCCAAAGACGGGAGGTGAGGGAAGGAGGAGAAAGACGGAGGGAGGAGAATGTAGAGGAGGGGTGTGGGCGCTATTTGGAGGAGGTGCGCTAATGTTTCTGATTTAGTAACAACTGCTGGCAAAATGATAAAAACTTGGATGTGGGTGTAAAAAAAACTGAGCTTGAACTGAAGTCAAGTTTAAAAACTAAAAAGGCAGGAGACGTGAGATTTGACTTGAAGGAGCAGTTTCTCGCCTTTGACACTATGACACATTCACCTCATAAAATGTCATTTTTCCATATTTTACATGGACTAAACAAACAAGCTACATTGTGTTAATTGGTGAGCTAGAGAGGTGCTGGTAGATGGATGTTGTTGTCATTAGACAGAGCCAGGCTACAGCGGTTTTGCGGCAGTTTCCCCTCTCTCACGCCCGTATGCTAGGTGGAGCTAACCGACTGTTCGCTCCAGCCATGACCGAATCTACCATCGAGTCACCAGAGTGGCATTGATCTTCTTGTCAGACTCATAGGAAGCATGCAAGACACTGAACTAACTTTTGGCTTTAGGATCTCAAGTCTTCAAGTTGTGACCTGTCAAAATGCTTGGTCAATGTCACTGCACACACACACACACAAACACACACACACACACAGACACAAACACCTCATACATTCAATTATTTGGCCTCTATATTGAAAGGACATGGTCTCAACTAAATGAAACACTATCAGCACAGCTTTGAAATGAAAATTCTGCTGCGTCATTTCGGTGTTCGGCATCCAGAGACCCGACCTGACCTGACATTTATCTTGTGATGTGACTCAGAGTTGCCTTCAAGGACCTGAGACTCACTCCGGAAGACGCGAGACTCGACTTATAAACTTGTCTTGAATGTCTTGAACCTGGACGTGTTTTCAAAGAAGGCTCTGGAAGGAAGCTGTCCAAGTTGTGCTTAAGGAAAAGTTCATGCTTCAAACTTTCCACCGTCTCCCCCCTCTTTTCTCTGAGCAGCTCAGATCATTCTCACGTCTCCCTCTGACTGTATCTCTGACCTGCCGTACTTCACTGCCCCACTCTTAGGTCAGTTATAGCGGACACGAACTGCCTGGGTTACGGTTGAAACCTCGAGGTTGTCAGCTTTGAGTTTGCCTGTGGCTACTCTCAAAAACCCAACCCCTGAGGATATATATACGAACACACACACACTGCAATGCCCCACACACCACAGAGTGTATACTTAAGGCCAACATGGAGGGGATGGAAATCAGTGCACAGACCGAAGCAAAGACAACACAGAGGACATGAAGTTCATGTTATGTTCAGGTTCGACGAGGTGGGTGGCGAGAAATTTTTCCCTAAATCTGTGAGTAATATTTGTGGTTAAATTATCCCGAGAAAACGGAAGTTATGGCGCTCTAGCTTGGAGGTAAGAAAAAAAGTACTGGAATGCAAATGAATATGTTTCATTTAAGCTGACAAGCTTCAGAGCCAGATGTCTTTCCAAAAACTTTGAGAAGGAGAAGGAGCAGAAGTTTTGACATTGGAACAGCTGCGTTATGAGGTAAGCAGACACAGGTCATCATGTGTCATCATTAGGCGACCTTGTCTCCTTGACGGCTGCCAACCTGACTTTACAGCTAATAAGTTGGCCGTGACACTAATGATGAGCAGCAGTGACGATGTGTCCACCACCACCGCAGCTCCACCGCCGTCAAAGAAGGCCACTGTCTATTTAAATGAAGTCTGTAATGACTGTAATGAGACTCAAGATTGCATGCTCCTCCTCGCTTGACTGCAACACTTTCCTTTACAAGCTGGCAGGGAAAAAATAAATTACACAAGGAGAAGTTAATACATTTGAACTTGTAAAGTGTGAAGTAGTGTGTGGTTTGTAATAACTGAGTTTGAATCTTAGAGATTGTTACACTGAAGGAGTCTAAAAGATAATAATTAAATAATAAAAATAATAAAAAATAATTTAAAAAAAAATCATGAAAATCATTATAGTGATTTTAACTGTAACTTTTAAGTCTTTGAGGGAATCTTTTTAGGTGAGGTCATTTATCACCAGTTGAGACTTTGAAGATCTTCAAAAATTACAAATTCATCATGATCTTGCAGCCCCAGCACAGAACTATAATGTTTAATATATAATGTATCCTGTTTGTTTACTGACTCTCCCACAGTGGACAGAGATAATTAATGAGGTATAGGCAATTAAAAAAAAAAGTTTTTACAATTTCTTTTCACCTATAAATATAAATCTACTGTTATGATATGCATGATGGTCACAACGACATTTTTTTGGAAAATAGTTAAGGGAAATTAAAAAGGATGTTGAGAAAAGAAGGGTACGCAAGTGGCCATACATTCATTCAATGTATTTGTTTGTCCTCTAATAGATAGTTAACAACATTGAATAAAGAACTGCAAAACAAGAGTTTTAACTTATTGCTTATTACTAACATAACCTACCTTGCTACAATATTCTCCTCTAGGTATGTGCAGTTGGATTAAAAACAAACTCTCACACTGACATCATAATAAATGACAGCCTTGAAATGTCATCCTGACAATCTCCTATGTAAATATATATTTGGAAGCCAAAGTCGTATCTTCGGGCTAAAGGCCTCCATTTAATATCTAATATTTTAATGATTCTATTGTGAAGCCAAATCGATTACATTTCTTTTATTGATATTTCCCTCCAAAAATTGCATTGTGATTCCTTTCATCTCTGCAACGAGCTTTAGTTTAAGCTGTGCAGGAAAAAATCAAAAACATGTAAACAAAGGAATGGCAGAAACAGATGTTTGAGAGAGCGACTGCTCGGGTGCGTGCTCAGATGTGCACACATGTGTACGTCTGTGCGTGGGCTGGATTTAGTAAGTGTCTGATATCCACCTTGTGCCAGCAGTTTTGATTCACAGAACGCCGCATGGAACATGGCAGTGAGCCTTGCCATAATGTCATTGGGGAAAATCATCCAGCTTAACTCCTTTGATCCTGCAGGAATCAAACGAGCTGAGAAAGTTCAGAGAGTTTTATCCCATAACACTGAGAAGACGTCAAAACAAAGCAGAGGAGACTCACCAGACTCAAACTAAATTTCGATGCAGGCAACAGAATCACTACAGACAGGATGAGATGAAAAAGTTTTAGTGGAAGATAATTTAGATGCTTTCTTAGAACATTTTATATAGTTTATATCATTTACTGCTCTCGAGACCCTTAATTTGAAATGTGTGTTCCATGTTAAGAGATCGGGAGTGACGTTGGCTTTGACTATACGTTCAGACAGCTGGTGGCTCATTGGGTGCCTATAAAATGTCATAACAGCAACCACACCGACAGTTAATTATCTGAACTGAACGGACATTCACTCTTAATTATAATAACTGCATTACAGCCCTGAAATCAGATGAAGGCCCAATCGTTGCCCTGAAATCTAATGAATAGCACCAATTTTGAGATTGTTATCATTTTGAGTCTGATGAGAACTGTCTGAAAGTAAATTAACCTAATTCCACCAATACTGAGCACAGATCAGTATGTTGAAATCACCATGCGCACATGCTGGTTTGTGATTGGCTAACAGAGCCACATGGTCCACATTCCTGCTGCACACAGCCTGTATTCAGATGTGAGCCATGGTGAGCTGTAATGACTGGTCAGAAACAGCAGCATAAAACATCAGAGTGAGGGGGATTTAAAGGCTAATATTAAAAATTCATTGAGCTACATTGAGACTGTATCAATGATATGGAAAAGTACAGGTCAGGCCTTTTTATAATCTGAGTTATTATCCAATGAATATGCTGTTTAGGACTTTTCGGGGTGGCTTTTTGGAGTCAGGCAGTAAATTAGAGAAGTTTAAGATACAAAACAAATTCAACAATTTCCAGTTTTCAGACCGCAAACAATAAGTTATCAAACTGCAGGGATGTTGTTGGATATGTCAAAGGCTCCTAAATCTATGACGTTCAATGCATTTGCATTGTCTAAAACAAAAATTGTTTTTTACAATATAAAACAGACCCACGAGTCATTATTGTATCATCTTTCTCTCTCTTTGCGTGATCCTGGGTCACATTCCACCAAATATGAAAATGACGAGCTGTGATTCGGGGGTTTCACTATTCAAAACAGACAACATACTTGCCACTCCCACATCAGCACGCAAGAGTACTTGACAAATCTATCTGCAATTCCCAATCGACAATCATTTCTGAAATAAAACCCAGAAACCATTTTCATATCAGTGTCAGACAAGTGCTAACAAATCACTCGTGCAAAAGCAGACCCTCGTGTTGCACTGCGATAAGTATTGGATAGCATGAACAGACATGATGGAGAGAAACATGGACGGAGGAGGAGAAACTTACGGTGGCCTTCCTGGCAGAGGTGTAGGGAGTGGATCTGGAAAAGAAGACAGGGGGATTTTTTTTTACAACAGGATAAACAATATTGCTCCCAGATTTTTCTCTGTGCACGCTGCCAGCTACAAGCAAGAATCAGTAGAGATGAGTGTTGCTTAAAGGAGCCAGATCTCCAGTAGGAAAAGATCATGAAAGAAAAAAAATGTCATTGTTTGTCACAGAAAGTGAGGAAAATACTCATCATAGAGCCAATTTACTGTGACATCTGCACACCAGACATCTTTAAAAGCTTTGCAGCTTGAGATCAAATGCAACTCTCGCTTCTCCAGATCTCTCTCTTACCGAATTTGACAAACAGCACGCCCGTTGTGGACACGGTGCCCTTGGTGTTCGTGGCCACACACTGGAAGTAGCCTGTGTCGGTGGTGTTCAGGTTGCGGATGCGTAGGCGTGAGCCGTACGGCGTGGACCGATAGGAGACGCGCCTCGGCTCCTGCACAACGGGGGCGTCGTTCTTCAGCCAGCGCACAGTAGGCGGTGGGTTCCCTGACACGCGGCAGAAGAGCTCAGCCATTTGGCCCAAAGACGTGGTGATGTTGTTCAAGGGAGCTTCAAGACGGATAAACAAGGGCTCTGGAAGATAGAGAGGAAACACAAGGATGTGAGTGACATAAATGAAGAAAGTAAAGGGACTGAGCATGAGAAGATGAAGAGAATTAGAAGAAAAAATATAAAAAGGGGCCAAAGGAGAAGAAATATCAGGAGAGAGATGATTGAGAGGAAAACAGACAACAGGAGAGGGAAGACATTGTACTATACACAGCCAAGAGCTGAGACATAAATCAAACAACACTTACTGAACTACAACAGAGCCAGATACTTTCAAAAAACACATGCTGCTGTATGAAATAATAGTGGTAAAACAACTCACTATTTTCAGACACACATATTCAAAGCCTGGTTTTGCAAGTTATTTTGTGGTTGCCACTGTGGTGACACCTAATTTCACTTTTCATCATGGCTGTATGATGCCAAGAGGGTTTTCCCCAGTTTGCATATGATCTCATGAGGAAATACCACCTGTGTGGTGGGTGAAGAGAGCACAGGAAAAGACCAAACAACCACGAGGAGGGGGAAAAAAATAATGTTATCTAAATTTATTGTAATACCACAGTGCGACGCTAATGTGTTGGGAAGGTGTTGGAAAACACACAGCAAAACATTTTTGCATGATTATCTCCAGGACCACATTTTTCCTCGAGGTGGTCAGGAAAAAACAATCTGGAGGGCCACCTAAGAGTTTAATGTGCAGGAAAAACATTAGTGTTAATGTCATGAAATACCTCTGGAAAGTTCCCTCAACCCCAAAAACCCATCTTAGGTATGCAGAAATGCTCCTGGTTACACAAACTGGCCAAAACAAACAAAGAAGGAAAAGCACATAGAGGGGAATCTCAAATGCTCGCTCAGATGAACCTCAGTGAGCGTGAATAGAGAGGTTGAGAAGTAAAAATAGCGGCACGCACTTACGTATGCAGGGAAACCCACACATTTAAATTTTTACTATGCCGTGTAAATTAATTAGTTCGACCATCTCGGGAGTGAACAACGTAACTTTTAACACTCCTGGCCCCGTCCACTGCTCCTTGTAAAATATCACAGCTTTCCAGTGCTTAACACAGCCTCAGTCAGGTTTGGACACACTTACAATGAGACTGGTGCTATATGAGACGTCTGTCTGATGAGATCACGGGACAGACCAGGGGAGATGTCAGGAATGTGGCTTTGGAGGTGGAAAGATGTTGGACGATAAACACGTAACTACTAAAACACTTCACAGTAACCAGGTCTCATTTCCCAACCTGGGTTTTCCCTACAAGGGCTTTGCTGTCTCCTCCGAGCTGCCCACGGTCTTTATCTCTCCTAATATATCAGTTCACCCACTGATGTTCACGACAGGATAGTTACATAAATACATCGGAGGTCAGCAGGAAAAACATTGATAGAATTCCTGGATAATCATAAATAAATTCCTGTAATAGTTGGTATGAAGCTACAGTGTGTGTGCCCTGAATTCAGCCTGAAAGGCACCTGTGTCTCTCAGGCCAATAGACAATGGTGGTGAGCGCAACCAAAGTCGAAGCAGCGTGAACATGTTTCCTCACAGTGACTCTACATTTGATCATTTACAAGGGAAACAATTGAAAGTATTGAAGGAAATGGAGAAATGTCGCAAAGTAATCCAAGTTACAATTACAATTTCACACTTCAGGTCGGAGCACGCTCGTGCCCTTACTTGGTAGGCTACTCTGTCACCATAGCAACCTCTGTGGTTGTATGTATAGCCTAGCTGACGCCAACAGCGAACACACTGTCATAAGTGCCTACAATGTGTCTGCTAAAAAGAGAAGTGGGCACATTTGTCTTGGCATCCAGCCTGCGTGTGTGTGTGTTTCTGTCTGATTGTACTCCCTAAAGCCTCGGGCTTAACACAGCAATGTGGTACTAACAAGTGTGTGACAATATGAAGAGACTCCCACCATCAACCTCACCACCACTCTCCCCTCACTTCTCCCCCCTTCTCACCCACTTTTTATCTGTCCTCCTCTCTCTACATACACCATGGCCTCCTTATTTGGACAGTTTCTGTCTCTCCTCACTTCATCTGCAGTCCGGACAAAACATCTGGTCAATATCCAAAAACATCGGGATGGTTTTCATAAAAAGAAAAAAAGAGCAAAATTTCTACTACTTATCATGAGACACTTAACTGCTTGGTATAGAGACATCCACCCATCACCTCCACTTAGATTCTCCCCCTTTACTCCTTCCTGTATCTCCCCTTTTACTTACTCCTCCACTCACTTGTCCAAGCAAGTGCCACACTTCTAGATATAAAAAAACAAATCTCACTTTGGGTGTGTGCGGGGGGGAGATGCTGCTGCATTACATCATATGGACGCCATCATCTTGCAGCTGTTTCTATACAGTAAGCAGCACGGCCTTACACGCATGCACACACACAGACACACACTCTTTGATCCCAGACACAGATCCCAGTGTCTTCTCTTTGCTTTAACAAGCCTTGTAAATGGTTTATCAAGGCAAAATTTAATAACAAAATGTAATCAGCAGTGTAACAGGAGGGTTGCACACACAATAGATAACCAGGTCAACCTCTGATATGATCATAAATGAAGACATGTGCTTCGCTGGTGGAGGGGCACTGTGCAGTGTGTGTATGAGAGTGTGTGACCGGGCTGACAGAAAATGTGCTGCAGTGTACTCTGTTAATTTATGTCACTCGTTTCATTTCATAACTTGTTTACTCTGCTGTTTTGCCACTTTTTTGTTTCGCTTTGCTTTTCAATTTAATCGGCCCTGATCAGGTTACCAGTAGTAATCACTTTAAATGTGAGGTGACTGAGAGTGCACTGAGATGAAGGATGTGACCGTGTTTTCTCTGTGTCTACAAACAGTTACATTGTTGTTTTTCTAATTTCTACTGCATTTCTGAATTTGTCAGATTAGCTCAAATAAAACAAAAATAAATGTCACAGCTTCAGTTATAAAAGAAAATACATGTTCTACTTGTATGAGGCGATGATCATATCACCAGTGGCATCATCATTATGTGTGTGAGTGAATGAAAAGTGGAAAGCTAATTATTTATTTCACGGCTACAATTATTATTTACCTCAGCTTCAGTTCAAGGCAACCAGAGCATTAAATCAGTGTTGATGAGACAGCACTCACACTTTGGTTTGTCAGTGCTGTGAGCTAGTTTTGATGAATTGTCTCGTTGTTCTATTGTTGTTGTATTCCTTTAGGACATAACATGGTTTTAGGTCGGTGTGTACTGTGTGACTCAGATCAGGGAAAATCAATGTTGCAACACTCCCCACAGTCACAGGTCATTACCTCTACTCACACTGAAACATCTACACCCATCATCAGGGACGTGCTGGTACCAGTCACAGAGCTGTTACACCACACACGAAGGTCATTCCTGCTGGGTGATGTATCTTTTTACAGGACAGTGTGTGTGTGTGTGGGTGGGTGGCACAGTGGGGTCACCCCATGGCAAGAAAGCTCTGGGTTTGATGCCCAGCCTGGAGCATTCCTGGGTGGAGTTTGCATGTTTTCCTTGTGTCTGCATGGATTCTCCAGCTTCCTCCCACAGTCCAAAACACATGCACATTAGGTTGACTGGCGACTCGAAATTACCCGTAGGTGTGAATGTGAATGTGTGAGGTTGTTTGTCTCTATATCTATATACCGCACCCTCTCTCTAGGCTGCAGCCTCCCTGCGACCCTTCACGGATGAAAGTGTGCATGTCCGAGCTAACTTCTGTGTGTAGGTGTGAGTTTTAATTATGATTTGATTCCCAACTATCAACACAAAGTCACGGGGATCTGCTGGGAATCTGTCCTACACACTGTTACGAGTGCGGTGAACTGAATCCTTCTTATATAATGATTTAACACTTCACTGCCTTAATCTTCCTGTTGAGTCTGACTGTATTTCCCGTAATCAGAAGAGTGCTTCATGTATTACTTCATAAATTAAATAATAAACAGACCTGCCCTGAAAAGACACATGTTGTTTCGCCAACGGCAAAAAGGTCACACAAAGTGAGTCACTTTATCACCATCTCATTCGTTGAGTTGATGGAAAAGAAAATGGTTTTTGGAGATGTGGGGCTGCACACTTCATTAGCTGTTGTAACAACTGAGAACAAAGCAGCAGAGAGGGAAAGAAGAGACAAGTGGAGATGATGAGAAGTGAAGAGGGGAAAGAGACCAATGAGTGATTTAACTGCGAAGATGTCCTGCCAATGTCTGTGTAACAAAGCCACTCTATATGTAATTGTCTCGCGGTGAGTGTTGTGGTATTTGGCACCAGGAGCGCTGTGAAACTCAAGCCCACGCTGCGGACTGTCCTTTTAATGTGGCAGGCAACTAAATGGTGCCCTGTCATCAGGGCACCATTTCTCGCAGAGGTTTTGTACAATCAAACACTCACACGCAAGCACACAAAACGTAAACACACGCACACCCACATGACCGCAACACACACAAATTACCCACGCTCAGGCCTGGCCACGTTACACTATACCTTCTCATTTCACCAGCAATGCTGCATTCTATATGTGTATGTATGTCTATATTCAATAACATACACGGCAGTGGAGCTGAGCTAGGCGGGCCGCTCTCAGCAAGACACGGGCTCAGAAACCTGAGTGGCTGCACAGCTAACTAAACATACTCAGCAGATACACTGAGGAGCCGGGACTGTAGCACTGCCAGCTATGGTTAAAGGTGAATTTCATTAAAGTTGGGTCACTCTCCAACAGAGAGAGGAGAGGAAGTAAGGAAAGAAAAAACTGTACAGAGAATGAAACAGAAAAAGAAAGGGAGAAAGAGGGAAAGCCAGGGGGGAAATCAGTTCAGTAAACTATCATCACCCCTGATTTTAGCCCAATAATGAGCCTCTTTCAGCATGATAACTTCCTGCTACTGATGCATACTGATAGAGCCACGCTACCTGAATACTGTCTGCTTGGTCAATCAAAACCATTCCCTGCCTGCAGACAAAACAAGTGGTGCAATCACCATCCATCCATCAGATAAGAAACAGATGTTCGTCATGGGGCTGAGCTGAACAAAACGACACACACACACACAGCACACACACACAGATACACTACTTTGAACACATGGCTTACTTGTGTGCGTGCACACATGCAGCCTTTTTAGATTTTCATATTTCATGATGTTGTGGAAAAATAAAGCTGTCTCTATGATTTGTTTGGAAGTGTTCCTCGTTGTATTGATGACTTTTTAAACATTCTTGATTGGTCACCATACTCATTATCTTGACTAAACTGCTCAATCGTGCCAGAAACTACTGTCCTCCTTCTTGCCCATGTGTTTAACAGTGTCTGTTTTTGTGTACAAAGACTCTCTTGCAGGGTGGATCTCTTGTGTGAGAGCTGGCTTTGTGAGAGATGAATTAAAAAAAAAACAGGAAAAATGAGAGAGCACAAATGAAGGTCAAGATCAATAAAGTCTTATACTGAAGATCTTCCAAGTCGGGGTGTCTTTGTGGGGGGATTAGGCGGATGTTGGCTCTCCAAGTTCAGGGGAAACTGAGGAGAGGAGGGGGCAAGATTTGACTGATAACTCCGGGCAACAGTGTTGAGAAAATATCCAGAAAATTATGAGGATTTGAGTCAGTTGTTCCTGCCGTGCTGACAGAGGACCAGCTGTTTTAAATGCCTCCGTTGTCAGGATCTGCTGATCTAAACCTGGGCAGCTCCAGGAGACGTGACCATCCTCACCACAAAATAAATAATTTAATACCCTGGAAAGAATCCTTATTGATCAAGGAAGGGAGGCAAAACACTGGCCAACTGTATTCAAGAGAACCAAGCAGCCTTGAAGACGTTTTCATCTACATATTGCATTTCGATTTTATAACAGGGTTTTGGATCAACGGGCTGGAACCAATCCTAGACAGTGGGCGAAGGCGGGGTACACCCGGGACGGGTCACCACCAGTCTATCATAGACATACAGACACAAACAACCAGTCACACTCACATATCACATAATAATCACTTGAAGTTATCGTTTGTTCCGGCCTCCATGAAGCTGCTGCACCTCAGCCGTTTTTGTTTTTTTTTGCATTTTGTTTTTTGTTTTGATGTCATTGTGGTTGAGTTGTTGTCAGTGTAAAATGCATAGTTAGATGTTTATCTGTGTTTTTGCCTCTTGCTGGTCTCGCTGCACGTTCCTGTGGTGTTTCTATCCTATTTTACTGTAGCACTGTGCCTTTGACAACTTTCCCTTAAGACACAATAAAGTGTACTCCAACCCTCTCTAACTTTATGATTAACACCTATGGGGACTTTAGAGTACCAAATTACCCAAGTGTGAATGTCTTTGGACTGTGGAAGGACGCTGGAGAACCCAGAGGGATCCCACACACCATCGAGTGTTGTCATGTTTAATGTGACATTGATTCAGCAATGATCTGAAGAGATGTATCCTCTGCCATCTGCCACTACAGCTCCTTTATAAGTTCTGTTACGTAACCTAATCACTGTTTACATCTGTAAACAGCTTTGGGTCTGTACACATCCTGAATTTTCTACACAAACGAGATTAGGATTTCTGATCTGAATATTAGCAAGTCTGCAAAATAATGTGGTTGGAAGCCTTTCGTTGAGTGTGTTCGGCGTAGGAAGACAGATAAAAAGCAGCAGCACGTTTTGAAGATCCACTTGTAGCTTTTGCTTAAGAGAGAAATAAAAGTAGGTCAGTGGAAATGAGTGAAATGCTGTGCACCTGTGGCTGGACTCCCACATGCTGCCTGGATCAATGTGTAATTCGTTCCATCAATTACCCTCTACAGTGACCTGCGCTGGGACAGTGGGTGTTGTCGGGGTGGCTGAGGGTGTGGTGGGTTTTAACACATCACTGAGTGTGACTCCGGACGGCAAAGCAGGCACAGCGCTACGGTTCAACGCAGCATGTGTTAATTGTTTTGTGAACATATCATCAGTGCTTTGTTGGAACAGATGTGTTCAGCAGCTTTGTTGAGAAGACAGCTGTCAAGGTGTGTGTGTGTGTGTGTGTGCGTGTGTGTGTGTGATGAAACTGAGCCCTGCTTTTTGTGAGTGTGTGTTTATGTGTGTGCATTTACCATCACTAGACGTGTTCCATGAAGTGGGAGCTAGCACACTGGGGTCTTGGGGAAACTCAGACCCTGTAAAAAGGAGGAAACGGAGACAACTATTAGTATGTGTGTTACTGTTGGGCACTACAGAAAAAAACAGAGTGGACTTTCACTGGTTCAACAAGTCATTTCACTTGATGGATCATGAACCCAGCAACTCACTAATCAACAGTGTATTTCTGTGTCACTTGAAAACTTCCAGTAAAGGTGGACATGGTAGTGCTGTCTACTGTTGCTCAAAGAAAAAGTCAAGTGATGTGAAGTGGGGAAATTTAGAAAGGTTTAACCTTATACAAAAGTCACGTGACGTGCCAGATGCAACAACCAATCACATGTCTTTTGACTGCCACAGAAAACAAATGTACTTTTCTCCATTCCTTAAAGCAGAGTAGACTACATGTGTGTGTGTGTGTGTGTGTGTAAATGTTTCCCAACAGAAACATTTACATGGCAATCAACTAGACTCTCTGAATAAATGTGATGCCTCTAATCAAGTGACAGCATAAAAATCTGAATAACATTGTTTACATTGCTTTAATTATATTATTTAATAAATAATAATGAGTTAGATTGGTGTGGACTTTCTTCTGGACAACACTTATGGTAGCACTGTACATACGCTTGTGTAGATCAAAGGTTTGAATGTACAACAATGGGCCTATCAGCGAGCCATGTGGACCTAATGCTGCGTTATTACGAGCTGACGACAGGACAGCCCTCTGCTTTTCATTATGCCACAGAGGAGACAGAAAATGAGCTTCAGTGTGCGCTGCCACAGGTCATAAGGTGATGCCTGACAAATGAAAAGGCCAGTGCACGACTCAAAGACATGCAGGACTGATGAGGATGGAGCCTGAAGTAGTTTTATCTTTGCTGGTTCTCAGGACAACAACACACACACACACACACACTTTATCCCACGGTTGCAATCTGCTAGAATACACCAGTGAGTTATGTCTTTTAAGTGAGTGCGTGTGTGTGTGTGTGTGTGCGCATGTGTGTGTAGCCTGGGATAGTTTAACATGATGAATGAGTAAATGGCCGCTTGCCAACTATGGACTTGCACCCTGCAGTCACAAGCACATGCAAAAAACACAACCATGTGCAACGAAGCAACTGTGTGCACACAGGCACAGATACACCTGCAAACCAAACCTTTTCTCAAACATGTACAAAACACTTTTTTAAAAAAAACCCATTTACGCCCATAAATTAATTTGGAAACATTCTGGTTCTGTGTGTGGCGCACGGGGTGACAGTGGTGGGCGTGCGTGCGGGGAGAGAAAGTCCGCAGTCAAACGGGACCAGCCGTCTGACACAGGGTCATGCTAATTGGGTGATAATGTGTTATTTCACACGTGCTGTGTCAGGACGGTAAAGACTATGTGGCGGTGCTTGGGAAATGAGCTGTGTTAATGAGCAGAGCTTTAGGCCTCTGCACCTGTTCGTGAGGGAGACTGGAGGCTTAGCAACAGGCTCAAAACACGAGGCTGGCAGCTTTATGACTTACGGTCAAGATATGTAGCCATCAGCAACTGAGGCACGATAAAACATAAAGATAGCTGCATGCTCATTATGTTATCTCTTTTCTAAACTGGTTTCACACTCACACAGCGACATAATCTCCACTGGCTATGTTCCTATCCTCTTGAATATCTCTATCTCTGCTTATTTCAGTCCAGGTCCCAAAATGACTTGCAAGCTTGTTCGTGAGTGCTTCTAACATGACAGTGAATTATAGCGAGTCTTGGCCGCAGCGTGAGTCTAAATTTTCCCAGTGTGCTGCACTGACAGACTTGAAGAAGCACAGGGCTCTGTGCAAAGAAAAGACAGAGGAGAGGGGGCAACGCAGCTCACTAGCTTCACTCACACAGAGTTAGCCAAGTGCAGCCAGGTGAGAGTTCAAGAAGGGGGTGGACGTGTGAGAGGACGAGAAGGGGAAGGAGGAGAGACGGGGGGAGGCACAGCTGCCGTTTCGGGTCCGTCCGTTCTTGGAAAATGTATTTTTTAAGGGAAAAAAACTAAACAATAGCATGTGAGTTTATTGACAGTACTTTTTCCAGATAAGACATTTGTCCAAATAGACGGTCAATTTTCCATTTCTTCTCTATTTAGGTCACATCTGTTAGTTGTCTTTCATTGAGACAATCATCTGGAATATGAGGATGAATTGCAGCGTAATTTTGAGATTATCTCTTTAATGTTTCTCAGCAATTTAAGGAAGTAATTGTATTACACCCATTTGTTAACAAGGGGCTAAAAATAGGCACCTGTGTCAGTTCAGATCAGCAGTTGCTGTTGTGGTTGCAGGCCCTGATTGGATCATGATCCCGTTCCGATTGTTACTCATATGTTAACTGGATGTGTGTATTAGAAAGATCCTCGCCTGACAGTGTGAGTCAGTAAAATGGACCGATGGCTCTGGTTTTGCTGGTTGGAGAAAAAAGGAAGAAACAATTACAGTGAATTTCCTTCATTAATACTTGTAGAAAGTGTTTGGGTTAAGGTTAGGGTGAGTCAACACTGAGCGAGTCTTTCTTTTAACCGTGACCACAACCCTGCTGTTTTATTTGCCCACACTTTACTAAAGCCTGAACCTAAAAAGAAATCATCTCCTGTGTAGGACATACGAGTGCTTCTTATTCAGATCAGGACACCAAATCAGAAAAAGCTCACAGCCCCTGTTTTGGAGCAGTACATACATGAATACCTGCACAAATACAGATGCACATACGTATAAATCACAAAGAAATATATCAATAAGCTACATTTAACATACATACAATTCAACATAACATAAGCAGTTTCATTGAGCCTTCAATTTTCACGGCTGATTTCAAATAATGTTATTGTGTTTAATTAATAGCAGGTTGAGTCACTGATTTAATCTGGAAGGTATTTTAATCATTTCAATTGTTAGAGTCTAAAACCAGTGCACAGAACCAACAAATAACAGCACATTGGTTTTACTTCTTTTTGCTGTTGATGGCAAAAACAACATCAAATCCGAGTACAGCTAATTCCTCTTATTTTAACTAGATGGTGATAATTACACTGACGTCACTTTACAGGTAAAGTATGTTGCTCCACCTGCCGCACCCTCTTTCTCAGAGGGATTATCAGAGTTTGATTTCGTGCTGTGTCTCTAGCCGTCAGCTGAGCTAACCTCTCACTGATTGTCTATCATTTCACATCACTCACATTTTTACAGCCACGAGTCAGCGTCCTAGCAACTATCTGTGCACTGATACCATCTCTGCACATTGGTTTTTATTACGATAACGATTACTGTTAAAAACTGTAATGTTACAATAATTTCCCTTTAGGCACCTTCAAAGAAAACCAATATAACCTGGATCATGAAGCTGTGCACATATTTCCATAGCATGTCAGGAGTGATATGTTAACTTCAGGCCACTCTGGTAAGGCAGTGAACACGCATCACAAACCAAGATGTGTGACGACCTTTATTATAGTATCACTTTCTCCTCTTGGCTGATACAGCGTGTTTCACATAACTGAAAGTTTTGGAAGTACTTCTTTCATTTGCAACTGGGTGCCACTCAATTGCCATCCTCATGGCAAGAAAATATACAGTGTACTGGCTGACATGAAGGATCCTTTGAGGGGTCCACACGGCAAATCTCCTCACAGAACGTTCCATGAGAGCAGCCTCTGATCCCCATCCAGCTGTATTTGGCTTATGATGATAAAAATCACGCAGGGACACAAGCTTAACCCCTATAAAGCTCTGAGAATTTGGTGTGACTTTACTGTGACAGCAGCATATGGGAATTAGTGCAGAACGTCAAACTGAAAGGCATGGGAATGAGGGAAAGGAATGAAGCGAAAGAAAAAGTGAAGGAGAAAGTGAGAAAGGGGGAGCCTCGGAGGGCAAAGCAGAAATGTTCAATCTGAGTGGTTATGCATAGCAACTAATATGCTGTTATATGGTCTGGGGCGCTGTGTTTGGAGCCAGGGTGTTTGGTGTGGTGAGTGAGACTGATGTATGAGTTCTCCCGCTCTGTTATTAGGGCCTCTCCCAAGGTCCGCTTCCACTCCTATTAGCTGGAAAACTGATCTAACTTGGAGGTTATCTGGAAGCATAGCAAACCCAACCACTTTCACAATGCAACTGAGTCATATTTTCTGCCTTAAAGAGGTGAGAGAGATATATACACAGATGAAGAAAATTCAGGAATGATAATCATTTCCTTCTCAAATTTGTCTTAATCGGATACGTCTTTCCGTCCAAGTTCCGCTCTCTTTTCCACTCTGTGCTCCCTGGCCTAGTTTTTTTTTTTTTTTTTTTTACTTTAAACTTTGGCAAAAAATGCTCTTAATTCCCCCAACAAACCACTGTCTCACCCCACTTTCCCACTGTGAGCTCACTTAAAGTAATTACAACTTTTATGTGAACAAGCTCTCCCTTCATATACCCAAACACTCCGTCCCTGACAGCGAGAAGAATGAATCAGGCAGCTAGTGTAGCCATGACTGTTGCGTGCACCCAGAACCAAACTAAGCACCATATAGGGCTCGAGCTGCCTTAATGACTTATTAGAACAATTAGATTCAAGACTGGAAAACGAGTGGAAAACTTATAGTCTTGGCGAAAGGACGAGGATCTGAGAGAATAAAGATTTGTCAGGCCAAGAGGGGGAAAAAAAAGAAGAGTGGCGGTGAGAAGAACAGTCAGAGGGGACTGTGGAGGAGAGCTGAGGAATTGGAGATAAAAGGGGTGAAGATTTGGAAAATGTGAGACTGCAGAAGAAGAAGGCAGCAAGAGAGAAGATGAATGAAGAGAAGCTTCACAATAAACCCAGAGTAAAAGCTCTCGTAAAAAATAAAAAAAGAAAAGAAATCTGCTTTTTAGGAAGTGGGCTTGTGTCCCACCGAGCAGAGTGCAGATTTGTGTTGGCTGGAGAATTTATTCACTGTCATTGTGTCAGATGTGAATAACTGTTAAGACTGGTCATACATGGGCCTCACAGAGTCAGAGCAGCGGTGGCCAGTGGTGAGGAGGAGACGGAAATTAGCTCTAAGACGGAAAACGAGACGGCAGATGGTGATTTTAGTCTCTCAAATAGAAGGGTCAGGTTTTATAACAACTTGGCTCTTAGTTTTGTCCTTCTGGCCATTGTTCCTACTGGTTCTCTCGATTATGAAAGAAATGTACCTGCTGAGACATGGAAACACTGCAATGTCCGTACACCACATCACTTCTGGATGACAGCAAAACATATTTTTGAAGTCGATAAAAGTTTTTTTTAAACACGGTGCCTGTGGTGGACTGCTATGGACTGACCACTGCCATTAATCTGTCTGCATTTTATCTCTTTATAATGTTCGGTTATGAACCAGTAACAGTAATAAATATTTTTATTTGGGGGATGGGTTAAAATCTGTTTGTCTGAATTCTTGTGCATCTGAAAAAACTGAAATTCCCCTTGAGAGAGATGACGCAAGGAGATAACAGAGGGTAAAAAAGGATGATAATGTACCCACCCGCCCTGTGTGTGTGTGTATGTGTGTGTGTGTGTGTGTGTCTGATTGTAAAGCTGCACCTGTGTGTGTGTGCAGGTGTTAGTTCCCAATCTCAGTTGGAGCGTATAAAGGAATAAAAGCAGACCCAGTGCAGGGACTAAGTGTTCACCTGAGGACATCATGGACCAAAGAACACAGGACTCATCAAGCCACACACCCACACACACACGGTTCTGCTCTGTAACCTTATAAGACCACAGAAGGGGGCGAGGAGGAGAGAGGC
>OMNW01030554.1:30174-56658 GCA_900303245.1 Selene dorsalis | reverse complement strand
AAGGACCATCAGAACCGGAACCGGTACCAGGACCACAACCAAGACCAACAGAACCGGACCCATGTACCAGAGCCACAGTGGAACCCGGACGTTACAGGAACCGGGAGTAGGACCGGAATCCGAACCGGAATCCGAACCGGGACCGGGACCCGAACCGGAATCGGTATCGGGACTGGGACCGGGATCGGGATCGGGATTGGGATCGGGACCGGGATCGGGACCGGGACCAGATCCGGGCCCAATTCCCTCCCGCCTCTGAGGCCCTGAACCCTGACTGACTTAATCTTAGTTTGGTGAGATATACGATAATGAGGCCAGTTTACAATACTTGTTATTGTTATGCGACAAAGTTTCTACCACAGAGAATAAGAAGCTTAGACCTGCAAGCCTAGCATGCTAGCATAGGAACAGTAGGCCGGACACTGATAATTCTCATGAATGTCAGGACAAATGGTCTCAAATGGCCATCCAAAGTTACTACACCTGACTGGATACACTCTGGTGGACAGATGATGTGCTGTACACATGATCCCTGCCGTGTAGCTGCTGATAGTGGAGCTGTGCTTTCTTTTAACATGCATCTTACTGCATGCCTTATCTGACAGAGAGGCCAGGTGAGGAGAGCAAATTATAAAGACAGTAGATAGGTGGCTTAGAGTCAACAGCATGTTTAATGAGTGTGTTGGTCATGTAAAGTGTAAGGAAAACAGAAGAACACCTGCTTAAAGCTGTTCACTTGTGATAAGATCACCTCAGACATATAGTGTACCAGGATTGAACATGCCTTTATCTGGTTAGTACTGTACTGACAGTAGGGGGCAGCAGAGAGCAAAAAGTGTGTGTATCCAAGAAATACACACAGAATACATTTTTCCGCACATTTTTCCCATATTAGCATCTTTCTGACGACCACTCTGAAACTTGGAGAAAAGCATAAAAACAGCCTCTAGAAGCCATTAAAATGAAAATATGGTGAGGACCGGCCACAATGTCTTCACTTTACAAAATGGTCCTCACTCCAAATGTTTAAAATTCACACTTGTCCTCACAATGATAGGAGTACAAACACACACACACACACACATACATGCACCAGGGCATGCTCACCTTGAGCTCATCTTCTTTGCACATTTTAGCTACTGGTCCAAACATTATTAGGTCTGCTTTGACTGTCTCCTCATCACCTGGGAACAGCTTGTATTCAATATGATAGCAGCTCTGAGCTTTGTAGGACTTCACCAAAGAAGCACTCGAGTCTGTATTTGCTTTCATGTCCTTTTCACTTTCTTCCCCTACAACAGGACAAAGAATCAAAGAATGAAACTAATCTAATGTAATATCTGTTCCTTATATTATACTGTGGTAGTGATTTGTAGTACATTTCAGTACAATACCAGTCCCACACCAGCTCATCCATGTGGTATTAATGTTAATCCATTGTAGGTTCTGCATGAAAAACTTACCTCTTGGAACAGCAAGGGCAATGTAAACTGTCCATGTGATGCAATAGGAGTGGTCATCTGTTTGTGATGTGATATCCTCAATTGAGTTTGACCCATTTTCCACATCGTGTTTCATGAGTGGGAAGTTAGGTTCAAGAAAAAGGACATCTTCCTGCCCTTTATCTGTAGGTTTTCCGTCATCACAGTCTGATTCTGCTTTACAAACATCTGTCTCTGGCACGTCAGCCATGAAATCTGATGCTACGTAATATTTTCCATGAAAAAACAATGAGAAAAAAATTAAGTTAAATAAGTAAAATAAGGATATGTAGTCTGATAAAGTAAGAACTAGACAATGTGTATGCTATCTAACATTTCAATATATATCCACTATAAAAATGTAATTGAACACAAACAGTCTATCTATCTATCTATCTATCTATCTATCTATCTATCTATCTATCTATCTATCTATCTATCTATCTATCTATCTACATTACAAATACCTACACACCATAATTTCAAAATCCATGAATTAAAAGCCCCACCTTAATAACTTGATATATTAATAACAATCATCCATCAATTATCGATCAAAGTCTTATTATTGTTGGGACTGGTGTGAAATAAAAATAAGTTAAGAAAAAGGAAATAAGAACAAGAAACTGCTCAAATTTCTCTCACACTATGTGTTCTAGTATTAATAGCTATTAACAACACATCACTTTAAAGTTTTCTATGTTCTCACTCTTATCAGCTGATGTTGGTCCCGGTATGAAGAGTCTGGAGTCCCGTTAACTAGGTGAAACAGTGCAGTCCCACATGCCTCAGCACTTCATGTCACATTACTTGAACTGAAGGATCCTAACTCACTTTACCTAATGAGTGTCATGTGCTGCATTAAAGTGTCCAAGTAGGTCAGGCTGTCAAAGAAACTTTCACCGTGATTTGAACGTTTGCAACGCGTCGCCATGGGAACCGCTGTAGTACAGGAAGTGAAGTGTCGTGCTGTCGCCGCCTGTCGTCTTGTTCTTGCCGGTTTGTCCACGCCACAAAAGAAAACTGTTCTCGAGTTGTCATCATCACCTTGTGACTCTGTGAGCGTGTCGTCGTGGCTAAATGTGGATAATAAGACAAAAACACATTAGACACCTTTTCAAGCTATCTCAAACCCAACACCAATGTTACCATGGTAACACCGTGAACTGCGATATAATGTCCAAAACCTGTTCAGACATAAAGCCTGAATCACTCAAGTTGTGATGAAGTAAACAAGTGGATATTTCTTTCATTTTAATAACATCCCATAGCTATGTCTTGACAGCATGCATTTTACTAACAGCTATTTGTTTTCTATTATTGTTTCAGGGTCAGGGAAATAACTACATTTATTGGCTTTTGGGACCTGGAGAAGCTGGAGAAGCCCTACTAGACCAAATGTATGTGCAATAATCACACAAGACTGATGAAGGGAAAATCAGTAACCTCGTAAATCCAGTCACAGACTGCTCTGCAGCAGATATCCGTACAACTCTGGCCATTACTTTGAGAACCTACCGGTGAAAAAAAAAACTCAGCAAGCTCATTACGTCAGAGACAAAGAAAGTTACAAAATGTGGAAAAAGTCCTCCCTTTATTTATATAGAGTCAAACCATAACACAAGTTATCTCAGGGCACTTAGAGTTGGTCTAAAGCATACTCTTCACAATATAATTTACAGAGACCCAAATTCCCCCATGAGCATGCATTTGGCAGCAGAGGAAAGGGAAACTTTTAACCTTTTAACAGGAAGAATCTTTGAGCAGAATCAGGCTCCATCTGCCCTGAAATGAGGAGAGAGAGAGAGAGAGAGAGAGGAGGGAGAGAGCTCGAGGGGGAGGAGGGGGAGCAGGAAAAATAAATTAGCACATAGGGATGTTTATAATAGCTAATGATAATGACAATAATAAAGATGATCATATTTTTTGCAGTGGGTGTGGAGCAGGATCACGGAGCAGTGGATTTGAATTCATACAAACAGGAGGAGAGATGAGCTCACTGCATCATGGGAAGTCCCCCAGCAATCTTGGCCTATAGTTGCAGAACTATAAGCTTCAGAAAAGACCGTTTCAAGCCGGCTGAGATGGGGCAGTCTTTAAAGTTTATGTTATACAAGTAATTGGATCAGTTCATATTCCTGCTGCAGCTCAGGACAATGCCTTCTACAGAGTAACTCATCAGATAATGTGTTTCTGATCTGTCTGGGGTCAAGCACAATAACTTAAGTTTTGTCTACGTTTAATAGCAGAAAACTTGCAGGTCATCCAGCTTGTGTTTTACCCCTGCACACAGAGCATGCTGTAAAAATTCTTGACTGAAAAAAAGACAGTCCACCTCTGGTGCACAGCCTATTAGTCTCTTGGGCATCTTAACAAGGTCTAACCCATGTGAATGACAAAAGTTTACACACCTGGTGGCAATTATAGTCAGGCAAGCGCTAGTATGAGGCCGTTATAGTATGTGTATGTTACTGACTCATAGCTGGGACCCCTAGTTTTTGGATTTTTTGGGGGCAGTGCTTAATTCAAATCTGCCCTGTTTTAATACACGCCTCGTTTAAGCTCCGCCACTCTGCCCCGACTCTCTGCAGAGTGAATGAACACGAGACACACGGGATGCTGCAAGAGAAAAAAACACATTTCTAAGTTTGTGGAAATATGATGTTGCTCAGTGGGAATGATGGATGCGATAGACTCCTCTGATCCATACAGCCGACCAGCGCGCAGGACACAATGGATCGTCAGCACCCTGGCTTACCATTACGGACTGGACCGGGGAGTGGAGAACGAAATTATAGTTTTGGCCACCGGGCTGGATCAGTATCTGCAAGAGATTTTCCATCATATGGACTATCAGGGTGGAGGCAAGATCTCCGAGGAGGACTTTAACATCCTGTGTGAAGTGTTGGGGCTGAACAAAGACTCGGAGGACACGGAGTGCGTCGGTGTTTTAGACAATTTACCCAGCGAGCTCACCTTCAGACACTTTCACGCGAAACTCTGCGGATACTTCAGCACGAAGGCGGGGTGTCATTATGAGAACGGCCGGCTCCTGGTGGGGAAGGACAGCGAGCACATAGAGACTCAGATCCGCCTGAGAAGCCCTCTGAAGCGGCGAGAGAAGCTGCTGTCTGTGGGCGTGAGCGGCGGCTCCTCGCCCTCCGAAGAGGGACGGCACACCTCCGGCTGCAGGGTCGGCTCCTGCACCAAGGAGTGCTATGAGGAGATAGTGGCACTGGAGGAAGCGGAGGACCGAATAACTAAACTGGAAGACGAGAATGCAAGTTTGAGGGAGCTGATTGAGGACATGCGAGCCGCACTTCAGAGCAGTGATGCCCGCTGTTTGGCTCTGCAGGTGAGGCTGCTGGTGCTGCAGAAGCAGGCTAGTCTTTAGGTTTGAGCACAAGAGGGAAAACTTAAAAAACTTTTGATTTAGCTTTGAACGTGGTCCTCTCTACAGTATGCCTAATAACATTAAGTTGGATCATACCAACCCCCACTAAACATATCATCAGGCACAATGGCAGTCCTTGTACGAGGGAACATGTTTCCTGCTGGCCCCTAGTCTGAGGGGCATGTTGTCAGAAGACAGGCACAGGTTGTTAATTAACTAAGCATCAGGAGATTTGTAACCAATAAAGCCACCTTTAACAGGTTACAAACGCTTTTGTATCATATGTGGGGCCAGTTGTTCCTAAATGGGTTTGGTCCAGATATCCTGTGCTGTCTTTACTAGAAGGTAAGTAGTCTAACAGTCCAGTGTTGAGTGTTGAACCAACTAAAAGGACAAAGCAAGTGTCACTCTGAAGCAAGGTAAACACCAGCTACATAGGACTTGACAACCCAGGGCTTGCAACACAGGTAAATTATTTATTAATAATTTATAACAACATCATTTGTTCGCCAACAAGTGATTACACTTTATTAATGACTCACTAACTCTCAAACTACAAACTTCTCAGTGATCTATTTGAGAAAAATCTGTGATGATGTGACCATTAATGACACAACACTGTTAATGAGTTGTGACTGTTACATATGATATCAGTTAGAGCAATGCTTTCAAATCATTACTTACAACCAATAAACCCTTAATAAAAGGGGCCTTATTAGAAAGTGGTGCTGAAACCAGTGACCTATTGATGCCTTTATTACAGTGGCAGAATTCATGGTCTATGAGAAAGTGAGAAATCCAATGTCCTTGAATTATAACTTACGACTATTGACTTTATAGCTGTTTAAGAGGACACTATCATTGTCTTGACTATTAATCACTTACCATCAAGAGGTTTTTCACAGCCTTGTTGCTCCAAAATTGTTGGATTAGTTTAATAAAGCCATGTTCTGCTATGTACAAATCCTTACTATGTTGTGGTACCAAGTGTTGCACCTGCTTTGGCACATTTCAGTATCTCTTGATCTAGTTCCCTCAGGTCACCAGTTCCTCTTCTACTGCAGGTGGGGCTATGGAAGAGCCACTCCAAACACAAATCAGAGGAAGGCTGTTTCGTTGCCCACCACAAGCAGGCTGTCCAGAAAAGTATCAGCAACAGTAACCTGCAAAGCGGCACCTACAGCAACCTTAAGAGCCTGCAGAGCATCATCCAGGAGATAGAACTGCTGCAGAGCTCCAGAGACCGACAGGTGGAGGAGGCTATGCTGTGTAACCAGAGACTGGAGCAGGAGCTATGGAGCTCTAAAGAGACTGTAGCTGCTCTTGAGGACTGCAACCGAGTTCTGAAGAGGGAGCAGGTGAGCATGAGGAGGAAAGTAGAGGAGGCCAGGCAGGCACTGCTCAGTGGACTGGGCAAAGTGAAGGAATTGGAGGCCAAGGTCAGTCATGTGCCAGCGCTGCAGAGACACATCCACCAACTGGAATCAGAGCTCCTCTACTACAGGTAAAGACATCTGTCTTGTGTGGTATTTTAGCATCAACAACAACTCTACACACACTGTATGCTCAGGAACTAATGTATTATGACTTGATGCAGCTCAGAACGCAGACATTTCAGCTCAGCTTTGGATCGGCATGTAAGCGTCACTACAGCGTCATTCCTTGTATTGGCACATTGCACAGTGTGTGTGATACAGTTGCTGTGCCACATGGCATGGTTTCATGCCATTAGCAGCTAGGGGTAACAGTGGTCTACATACACCACCTGTGTTTTTACATTGATTAAAGAATGGTTGTTGTTCTTTCCTAAACATGAACTGAAGACAATTTATAGGCTTCAAGTGCATCAATCTTACACACACTTGTCGTCAGTTTCCAGTTGACATATTTCATGAATGTAACAAAGTAGCTGGCAATGTAGGAAAATGACGTTAATACCACCACAAAATCCTTAATGGTTGCTATTTCTCCAGCTGGTGGAAATTCTTCCCTCAGAGGAGACTATACCAGACCTATCTGAATTCTTGAACTAAAAAGTCCTACATGGAGTCTGGAACCAGACTGATGCTAGTTGACCACAGCCCAACCATAAAGATTTAAATATGCTCGAAAAAAAAAAGGCCGTCTTGGATCATCTAACAACGTCTGATTTTGACAGCTGATTTGCTGCTGCATTGGCTTTACTGTTTTTGCAACTTTCATAAACCTCCAATTCAACTGTCACTCGCTTTTATGCAGCAGGTGTTTGGAGGTTTTAGATCGGGAAATATTCAACATTTTGTTGTAATCTCTCTTTCTCACAAAATTGGCTCTATCACTTTTAGTGTGTTTGAGTTCAACCAAATGCAGTGCCATGAGTTTCTTTTGGGACATACAGTCCAAATGTCTGCTCTGTTTATGCAATTATTCACGTCAAGACAGAAGCTAAGTAAACAGAGGTTGTGGAAAGTGATTGAGGAAGCAGTTTGACAGCAGGTTCTGAGCTGCTATGAATGCTTTTTCTTCAAATCATAGTCAAGCACACATCAAGTCAAACTAGTTTGTTTGAAATATGCTATCATTGTATGTGTTAACTGGGTTGCAGGGCCATTAATGACAGCTAGACAGTAACGTTCAGGTATTGGCAGTGTAATTGAAAGTGATGCTGGGGAGTTGGAGTCATGTCCTACTGCCCTGTGCAGGAAAGTGGCTGCTGGAACTGCAATGCAATTTTGTGATTGTCATTTTGGTATAGATTATTTTTAGATATGTTTCTTCAGATTTTAGTTGGATTTAAAATTGATATCATCATAAGGTCATAGAGAGGCGATGGACTAGACTTAAGCCCTGTTTTTTTTTTTTTTACCTCTCCAATCAGCTGTCAAACTCTGGACAAAACAATGTCTGGCTGTTCATTATGTCATTAAAAAAAAAGGCTTGTTTTGGAAAGTTAGGGAGCCCTTTGTGGCCAGATGAACCATAATGGATTATAATTCCTTCTAGAATAAAATGACTCTGTTTACCTCTGGCTTCATGCCTGGAAAACTGCTATGCTATTTATGATGTGGTTTACTATTCCAATTTTCAGCCTTGTTGTGTTTTAGTTTATTTAAGAGGCATCGTGTGTGGCAGGTCTGTCCTGCCTGAGCGCCGCTACTGTTGGAAGACTATTCATTTTGGTGGAAGTAAGGGTGTAATTGGACTTTTAAGTACAAAGCCATTGGCTTAATGTTTATCTCTGTGTCTGTTGTCCGTGCCCCAACCATATAATCAGTGTCTGCAGGTCTGGCTTTCTTAGATAGCAGATGTCTCTGGTTGTAACATCTACACGATGCTGTTATTATGAACTCTAAGCCACAGTCATACAGAACCAGACCCATATATGATTAAAGTCCTCATTCTACCTGTCTGGGGGTGATTCTGAGTAACATTTATAGCAGCCACAATACCCGTCCTTTTACCCTAAACTCCCCTAATCTATGCAGACTGCGTTCCAAAGCCTTTTCACTGCCCTTCCATTGATACCCTAATGGCAAATAATTCAACACCACAAAGGCTCTGACTTGTCAAGAGAGAGCTCCATTGAGTGAGAAGCTCAACAGACTGGCCTTTCTCATCAATCCCCGCTCACTTCTTTCACTCTGCACCCAGTTAAACAATACCACATAGGCACCCCCGTCCTATGGATCTTAGCAACCAAGCCCCATGTATATTCCCTCTGAAGGCCTCTGTGCTTGCTCAATCACATCTCATCCAAGGACACAGGCGAGAACACACAGAGGTTCCAGTTTAGGTTTTGTCTGAAAAGGTTTGAGTGAGATACAAGGCTTTTTTTTGTCTTTCTTTACTTTCTAGACTCCACCTTTTATTAAAATTAAGTTATGAGTCTCAACATGCTGTCAGAACTTTCAGCTCATACACAGTAGGTTTAGAGAAGCACTAATGTGTCCAGGGATCTGTTGAAATGATTAACCGTAACTTTATCCCTGTGGCTTATTTCTAAACTGCTGTGACAAGTAATGAGATTAGCTTGGATGCTGCTGGATCTCAGAGATACGGGGCTGTGGGCTGGGTGAGATCTGGCACTGCTCCTGTCCTGTGGAATCTACTTAAGCGCAGTGAAAATAAAGATGAGACAGTCAGGGGGTTATGTATCCATGTGATGCTCCAAGTACACAAACCCGAACGGCCACATACTTTACTTATTCCTATGCCTCCTGAAATAGCAACCCCTATAGCATTGGGCATGGTGGAGCGTCATGCTCATGGTTACAATAATAGACAAGCAGGGTGCACTGGCTGTGTACCGGTGGGTGCATACCTGTGGCCACCTACCACACCTTCATGATCACGGTAACAGTAATAAACACATGGCTATATGGAACAGTTACAGTTTAGTCTTTCAGCCCACATTAGTGTTTGGGCTATGTTAAAATAAGGTGAGAGGAGGTTGTCATGGTTACAGTAATAAATGGTCATAAATTAAAGAAACATGTTGAATATTGTTTTCAACCTGGGGGTGAACCACAGTTTGTCATTCCAAGGTTGTGCTGGCCTTCTCCCAACGTGAAATTTGTCGCTCTTTATACAATTCCTCTTTTCCTCTCATCGTAATTGCCATGCCCACTAGAGGTCTACTAACAATAACATGTAACAATATGTCCTAATAAGCTGCATGCACATAGAGGACAGTATTGCCATCCAACTACATATTATTGATAGTGGGTTTTTTTTAAACAATGTTGATATTGATTCTTTTGAATTTCATTTTTCATTGTGACTAAGATACTGACACCTTTTCTAAATTGAGCGACTTATTCACCAACATAATTATGCTCTCCTACCATTCTATTTACAATATTCACTAATATATGGCCCGGGCTGATTTCTTGGTATAGCTTTTGTGTAGTCAAACTTCATCCAGCTGTCAGTTAGCATGGATAAAGACCAGAAACTTCCAGAAGTAGCAAAACCTCAACTCAGAAATAAACCAATCATCTTTTTTCATGCAGCACACGAAGGGTTAAAACCAAGTCGTGATTTCACATGTTAATAAGCTGCAGAGGTATTCATAGGCAGGGTTTTTTTTTACTTCTTCACACAGCTACCCTGTTTAACCTTTTTCCAGCATTATACTCTAAGCTAACTGACTGTTGGCTGTAGCTTCATATTCATATGAGTGGCTCCAGTCTTAACATCTGCATTAAGTCTCAGCGAGGGATTGATTAAATTTTTCCTGAAATGTGGAACAGTTCCTGTTACATGCGATCTGCATCTTGATTCCCTTTTTTTTGTTTTAAGTCATTTGTTGATGTGTATTTTCCTCATCTAGAAAATCCACTTTCAACTTTCCATCAACATCCCAGCAGAAGTGAGTTTCAAAGAATGTGGTTGTCAGAATGAAACCCAAGATGTGTGGGTGTTGTTGCATAACGTCTGTGATTTCTTTGGATTGTGTGTAAGAACAGAGCTGAGGCCATGCACTCAAGAGGAGTTGATTAGCACAAGAAAGTTTTTGTATAAAGTGTTGACTATAAGTGTCGCTTTTGTTCTGTTTTTTTTTTTTTTTTTAAGTTCCACAGGGTAAAAGGGTGTTTAAATCTGTCACTGTAGCCTTTAGAGGTCTACGGACCAGAGGGACAAGACAATAGGAAGCGAGGGACAAAAAGAAATGAGGGGGAGGAAAGCATACCATCTGGAGAAAGAAGCAAACACTCAACTGTTTGTTCATGAAATGACATTCATGTTTTGCATGACCCTCAAGCGATGAATGGCTTCATTCAACTTTCCATCTTTTTTGAGCCCTAAAGACAACATAGAATGGAAATACAAAATCAAAAATGAACTTTGGTCATCCTTTATCCAGGACATCGTCTGCTTTACTATCTTTACTCTATATAGTCAAGGGATTTCTAGAAAGCACATGTGTCCTAAGTGTGCGATTTTAAAACTCGCTTTTTGTTTTAATGGCATGCCTGCGGACTTCTTCTCTGTATGCCTCTAACCCCTGGCCCTCTCAAGGCCGGCCTCAGGGGAGGCATAATCTCCTAGCCTTTTCATGCTCCCTGCAGGGTGCCCGAGAGTGAAGGGAAGAGGAGGGTCTAGTCGACCATTTATCTGCCTCCACACAAGAGCCGCGGCATTGTGTGGAGCAGGTGCTGCCACGGCATTCCTTCCCTTTAAATAATGTAGAATAGACACACTCGTGGGATGTGTGAGACCTGGTTTTGCTGCTGCTGCTGCCTTACTGTTGTTCTTGCCTTCAAAAACCCACATTGCCAAGCCGGCTCATTTTCACATTGAACCACTGCCTTGCCCCCCCCCCTTTCTGGTTTGAAGGTATGCTGACATCAGCAGAAATACATCACACACAAAATATCTTATAAACCTGTGCCACCCACCCTTGTTGGATTTCTCTTGCTGTATATTGCCCTCTACTTTTAATACCCTAGTTTGTTTGACTTTTGGGGTTTCTTTGCACTTCGCTTGCAAAGGAAAGCTTAACCACTCTCTGTAAATGTTACAGCCATTGCTTTTTGGATTAAGTCTTTTAATGGTAAAAAACAGTCACATCTCTGAAGCTGCTTTACTTGTATCCCAGAACACCTCATTGTACAAGAGAGAGGACTTGATTAATAACCGTCAGCTATGTAAACATGACCTCTCGGCCTTTTCCATCATGCTGCAGGGCACCGACAAGAAATCCAAGTTCAAGCTCAAGTTTACAGCATCCCCTGTTTCTAAACTATTCAGAAAAAGGAGACTGTCATTGACAGATGACACCTGAAAGGGGAAACTGCCCCTTGGAGAGAGGAGGAGGGGGCACTTTGTTGATGGAAAGTTCACTTCAGTGCTGCACTGTGATAAACACAGGAGGATTTTGGGTGTCCTGGCTGTAACAACAAACAGCTGGAGTACCCCCCACAAGCCAAAAGTACATCTTTAACCCTCTGATAATAGGGCACAATACAGGATCCTATTAATTAGAAATGCCCTGACATAGCACAATAGAGCTCTTCATGTATAATTTTACCCCCATGTGTGCGTGTGCCTGTGGGGATGCTATAATAATTAGGTCTCCATTATATAGGCTCCAAAATGCTTCCACATACATTTAACTATACTGCTTGTGCAGTTTCTCTGCCAAGAGCTTAAATGTCAAGCCAAATATATACTGATCTAATGATACAATGCCTTTTTCGTTTATTCCAAAGAATAGTGTAGGCTACTATGTCACACCATATGGCAGCTCAAGAAATGTTAAATTCATAATTTCTCTGCTCCATCTTTTTCTTCAATTCTTCAAAAACTGCAGTGTCATTTCAGGCTTTCAGCAAAATTTGTACAGCTAAATTCTGTCTTGATTTGTCACCTAGCTTCTTTATGAACTTTGGTGGACCGTAACTATTCCCTGTTCTTCAGAATAAGAGCATAAGACAAGCAGCACAAATGCTAAATGTTCTTAAAGGTGTATTTTTTAAGATGCACTAATCTGTTTTATGTCAGTTTAGATATGTCCACCTCAGTATGGCTAATGTGCTTCAAATTCATATCTATTTACTAATTCAACAGACACTGAGCAACATTATCGTCTGTTCACCTACTGTAAATGTGGGTGTTGGATTGGATTCATACTCCTTGTGGCTTTGTTTGGTCGCCACAAACCGTGGACAGAAATATTAAGTTTCTTCTTATGCTAGTTTTTAACGTTGTTCACTGTGTGATGCAGAGCAGCTTTGGTTTTATTTAAGCTGTAATTTAACCATTATCATTTAAACAAGCCTAGAAACTGCCTTCACAATACTTTCGGCTTTGTTTTAGTTTCTGCCAACTCCTTATAGGAAATATATTGCAGATAAATGCTACACCAGCTAGTCACTAACTTAATCTGGCAACAGTAAGTAAGTGTGGACCAAAAGAGTTGATTTTAAATGTCTGCATATTTCTCTTTCTATCTGTGTCAGCAAAGTAAATGAATTAACATTTTCATTTTGGCAGGTCAAACTTGTCCCATGCTGCTTTTGCATTTGGTACATTGGCAGAAGTTTTCTTGCCTGTCTAATGAAATGCTGATCAGATTTTGTCTGTTCTTGCTGCATCCCACAATCTCAGCATTATTCGGGATCTCTTCTGGACTACTTTCAGGTGTTTCTGCTCTTCCAGTTTGATTTCTCATATTCAGCACCACCACTCAACACTTGATCATAGCTCATCACCGTCAAGCCATGTAATGAGAAACCCTCTTTGAATATTATGAGTCTTAACCACAGTCGAAAACAAATCAGAACTAGTTTTGTGTGAAAGTGGAGAGGTCGTTCAGTTTAATAGCCTCAAAAGTGAGGGGTTCTGTTGGAGTCTTTTTTTTTGTTTTTTCTCAAGACACAAAGCCATTTTTAACCTTCTATACATGTCAAAGGACTGAACAAGAGGCTCTGGCCTTACTACAGTATTTGCTGGACACAGGCTGCAGTCTCTCTCCAGCTACTGTCAATTAAAGTGCAATTAGTCACACCAAAAGCCTGCATTTGAAAAAGCCCTCCATTCCACAGTCTATGCGTTCCCACAGCAACCAGCAAAGTTTTGTGTGCGTTCACGTCCATACACCAGCTCCACGTTGGTGCGAATGCAGCTGCTGGCTCTCATAAACTAACTCTGTCTTTCCTCCATCGTGGCCCCCACTAACTTAAACACAACTCTCTGATTGATTGCCTGAAATCATGCTGCAATTATTGACCTTCAGTGAGGTCAGACATTTCTCCCCAGTTTTGCACAAAGAAATCTAAAGTGGTACACAGATGCAGAGTATAATGTTGTCTTACAGCATAGCCTGCCTCGTGCCAACAGGATATAAGCATGAGGGCTCCGTGACTTTTTCCCTTTTTTCACAGAGTAAGGCTGTTGAAAACCTTTTCGGATTTTCTTTTTTTTTTTTCTTCGGCAAGACATCATCATCTGGAAACACTTACTCTGTGATTTACGAAGGCCCCCTATCGGATTTCCCCCAACACAAAAGAGCAGACAGCAGGAGAAACCTAGAACATTCAAACCATTGCAGAATTGATTCACATGAACTGTCGTTTGACTTTTCACTGTGTGAATGTTTAAATGTGTCCATGGCATATAAAAACATGACATATGGACATTAAATGTTACACGTCTTTTCACCTGCAGGTTTGAGCTGACACAGCTTAACAACTGTTAATGTAGTATTATTATTACCATTGTTCTCCAATTTTACTCCATCTAGTGTGCTTTTACCTCACATCTTGCAAGCTTACTCTGACACACTAATAGCTTCATTCTACCATTGACCCACTTTACTGTAAAATGCCTGAAAGATACAATGTCTGGCTTCAATTACCCCACCCAGATTTGGCGTACAACATCACAGGCCTCTATAAAATTATCATGGCGGTTGTAGATGTGGCTTAATACATACTGCCTTGTGTTACTTGATATGTTCTCTTTGATGTTTGGAATTGGTTTGGACTGAAAATTTCTCATTTCTGCATATTTGAAGAACAATTTTAGGTCCTTGGGCAGTGTCAGAAAACATTCGCAGCAGCAAAGAGAGGGTCTCGTATGTACAGAGAACCTGCAGTCAAACAGCTGTGATGAACTGGCTGTGCTCTCTTTTAGGTCAGAGGTGTCAAAACTACAACTCCCAAGCAGCACCAGGGCAGAGCAGCAGAGTGTTGGCAGCAGGTTGAGCCAGAGATGCTGCTTGGATTCCCAGCATGACCGGTGTTCCCCAACAGGGCGAGCTGTGACGACCCCAGACAAAAGTGAGACATCCTCTGACTCCAGTAGAATCCAGTAGAATGCAGTGCTGATGTGTTTTTACTGCATACAGAAACATGTATTTATGTGAATTAAGTCAAATAAGCACCCATGGACTTTACCAACAAAATCCTACTTAATTTTACTCCTGATAACTCAGTGAACAACTGGAAGCCTGCCACACTGCCACAGTGGCTGATGAAGTGGAAAGTTAATTCTCCCCTCCACAATTTTGTAGCTGGTTTTAGATATGAATAGATAAACTTCGGGTCACAAGCTGACTTTTCTTCTCTTGCAGTACAGCTTTGGTTAGCGCTGCTATGATAATGGTTCTACTGGTTCTAATGGTTCTAATGATGGTTCTACTCCTGATGGTCTAGTGGAAGAGCAGCTGTTTCGTTCGGTGGAGGGCCAGGCCGCCTCTGATGAGGAGGAGGACAAATGGACTGGAGACCAACAGAGGCAGGTGGACGAGGTGAAGAAGATCTTGACCAGGCTGTCCTGCTGTGGGGAAAGGTACAGCAAGTTACAGACACTGCTGAACACCAGTGGTGTGCCTCACTTACAGGGGGATTGGGGTGGCAATGCTGGGAAATCTACTAATGTTTAACACATTAGAGTGAATTAACAGCATTCCTGTCTTGTGTTCTTGACCAGGTGCGACGACAAGGCTTTCAAGAAGCTGATGTCCAATTTTGGGAGCTCCAGGAGCGAGGAGAGCTGCAGCGCTGTGGTGGAGCTCCTGGAAAGGGTGACCAAGTTACATAAGCAGCTGGAGCTGAAGGAGAGCCAGGCAGAGATAGACATGGACCAGGTACAAAACCACCACAGACGTCCATCACACCAGGGTGGGCTACTGCTGTATCCTTCACCCTGTTATGCTGGATCCATTCGCAGTGGACTGTTCTCTCTGGACAGTGCTCTGCCTTGCTTTACATCATTAAGGCTTTTTGTGGTTGTGTGTATGGTGTTAAACTAGATTACAGGGGACTGGGAAAGGTTGTTATGAAAGTGGAGGGCTTCAAAAGCAAAACCACAGCTAGTGGCATATAGCTCCCACCTAACCAAACCACCAGCAGTGGAGCACAGCCTCCCTCTGCATGCGTGTGTGGGTGGGTGTTCGCAGCTGTTTCTTAGTGGAGCTGACCACAGAAACACTCCCCCTTGTCCCGAGTGACACTGAAGAATATCATAAGTTAAAGCTCTCCTGTTCCAGTCGAGTAGTATTTTCACAACACAGGAAGACAGGCAGAAGGGGAATCGTGACGTAATGTGTTCCCAGAACGTCTCAGCGCTCAGACAGGAAAAGTTAAAACCAAACAAAGTCCTGACTGTGAAGCTTTGTTTATGTGCAGGATGTGTGGGGTGAGACCTTTGTCCTTCAATGTGCTGTGACGTAAAGGTGCACTACAGGGAGTTTCAGCATTTTTGGCAGACAAACCTACAAAATGTGGGCTGAAAATGACTTTATCTCCCAATCATTTGACATGTATGGAATCGGATACATAATATAATTGTCTTAAGATGTTTCGCAGGCCTATAGGACAAAAATATTACATCTTGCAGGAAAAGGTTGATGGCATTATAATTTTATAGACCAAAAGCAATTATAAACTGGTCCTGTTTTGCAGTATTGTGTGTGCATTTAATGCCTTGTGCCACCGAGCTCATCTGTCAGCCTCACTATTGCACACGGTTGCATATCCTTTTAGTAGTTTATCTTAATCTTCTATACAGTATCTTCTATACACTGTCCTGCTGCAGGAAACGTACACTAGAATCTCCAGCTGAAAGTAGAACTCAACAAATGCACCACATCCTCTTTTCTAAGTAATGTTTGCAAAAACTTTACAGTCCTCACCTGCGTGAGGAAATTATTTTGTGTGTGTATATGTATAAGTCAGTGTCTCTGTTGATTATCATGAAGTTTGACACCCAGTTATACTATACTTTAGCTGGACGAACTTGTGTGTTTCAGATGAAGGATTCTTTGGTCCAGGAGCTACAGCAGAAGGCCGAGGAGACTGAGCTGCTTCAGATGGAGCTGCAGATGTTGGAGACGGAGAGGGTTCGCCTGTCACTGGTGGAAGAGAAACTTGTGGACATTCTGCAGCTCCTGCAGCAGCTGAGAGACCTGGTTAGTGACAGTTTCAGAGAAACTGCAGTGTTGAGTCTTAAGAACTGAACGTCATTATAGAGGAGGCTTTGTGATATTCAGCATTTCCTGAGGTCTAGACATATTGGTTTGATTTTTAACCAAATAAAAGTTTCACAAACAGTACTTAGACCATCATGCAAATTTAAAACTCTAGACTGGAAGTCAAAGTAATGAAAATCACTTTGCATTGTTGGCAGCACAGACAAAATCCACCCACAATCCACTGGAGTGATTTTTCTGGCCGGTCATCAGAGAGAAAAACACATTGAAAGTATTCACAAGCATTGTGTGAGGACACACCTCCATGGAGACATTAACTTATTGACACTCTGACATTAAATGTCTACTTTGACCTGTTGAGTGGGCAAGCAGATGTCTGACACACCAGAGGAATGATAACAGAATGATTAAAGATCTCAGAGAAATTGTTTTCACTTGCTGAACAGACTGTTAAGGGCCTGTTAATTGCCCGATAGTCATCTGAGAACAGCTTGCTCTTGTTTCAGAACGTATCGCGGAGGTCTCTTGGGAAAATCTTGCTCAGCACTTTGGAGTCTTGCAGCGACCCACAACACGGTTAGTAGAGCGCACATGCTCAATAAAATCAATGCAAGTCCTGTGAAACACGGTAATGAAAACTTACAGTTACTTAGGGCGGGGAATTAAATTAAGTCCCTGTAATATGATTCCCATCGTGGTCACATCTGCTCTGTTTTTGCACAGGAAAAGCTCACATTCTGGAGGTACTCAACGCTCTCTATCACGAACTGGCTGCCTGCGAGATTCTGTCGACTGGTGGACCTCTGGAGCGAACACAGAGTCAGCAGTCTCTGAATGCTCTCATCATCTCCTGCTAAACAAGACTGCCACCTTCTGGGCTGATTGATGTACATAGTGTATTATATTGTAGCTTTTATACTCCCCAGACCCTATCATCTATCAAGGGATATTAGTCTAGAATGTTAATTATTGTAGTAAAGGACTTTATTACACATAAAGCAAATTCTTGCTTAAACATGTTTTTGTCAAGAGCTTTTATTGCACATAACTCTCACAGTCCTTAAGGATTTTTTTTCTTTTATTACTCCACATCATAATTTTAAATGTGAAATGGTTAAATAAGCTAAAATTTAAAGCAGCATGAAGTGCCATGAAATATTTTCAACCTCTACTTGGAATTATAACATCCCTGAGAGAACTTAAAGGAAGCTGCATTTCAATCAATAAGGCTTTGTCAGTAAACATCTCTGCGAAACACAAGAGATAATGAAACCTGATTTAGACACAGTTTAGAGAACACACAGTTAGTGTCCTTTCAACCATTTGTGATGTTTAATGGTGCATTGAGGTGGTTTATTTATTAATATCAGTCATGTCAGGGACTGCTACTGCACCATCACCAGCAGAGTGCAGCCTCAGGCCCCCACAAGTGCAACGATTATATTACATAATAATTAACTGCGGTGTCTAAGATAACATACGCTAACTCCCTCGTGTCTGTTCATTAATATAATAAAGCAGTTTTACCTTCATTTAAATGCTTTAAAGACACTTTCTCGTGAGCTTTGAATACAACACCACTCACTGATACCACTGAGTCATGCCATTAAAGTGTTTTAAGTGTGTGTTCTGGATCGCTGTGATTTATTTATTCTGTGAAAATGAACTGCCAAAGTAACTCTCAGCACCACCAACTCAGATCCCATGAGGCAAACGTAAAACTGGTGGTCAAAGCTAAACCTTTTAAATGTCAGATTGATCTCTGTCCATCTGTTTGGGTAAAAGTTTACCTGTAGTGGTCATTTTAATTTACAGACTTTCCTCTGGTAAATAGGAATTTCACCAAGCAATACGGAGTTTCACCCGAACTACACAATCCTTCACAAATATCCTTAATTTGACAAAATTTTATCAGTTAATTTTCTGATTTACTGTCTTGGATGATCAAATAATTGGCCCACTGTCTCTGTTGTGCCATCACATACTTAACACTTCATGTCACTCCCAGGTTTACACATAGCAAAATCCGGTGACATTAGTAACGCTATTCTGTCTGCAAAGAAGGTCTGAAAAGATAACAGAAAGACAAAAAATATAAATGTCCGTATTAATCATGCAGCTCTGAAAGTTATGCATGGGCATATGGGCATACCATGTGCATCTCTAATATTTAAAGTAGCCGTATGGTATAATAATATTTGATAATACGCAATCTAAAAACCTGGAAAACTACTTTTCGGACTGTAAATTGATATCGGTACCATAGGCACTCTGCGATCATTGAAATCCCGCGAGATGAGGCGCCCGTCTAGAAAGCAACGAACAGATCAGAAATTAACTATTCCACGTTTTATGATAAAAAAGGGAGGGAATGGGTCAGTTGCTAGGTTTATATGATATTGTGGATACATGTGTTGTGATCTAAGGACAATTGTCAGTTTTACAGCATCTGCAGCCTAATAGATGGGAAACTTGTTGATAACTTTGCACGCTTTTTCCAGGTTCTCGCGTGATTTCCTGAGTTGCCTAGCGACGCGACGCGACGCTAATCACAAGCGCATACCTGCTTACTCGGTGGCATCTGTTCTTGAATTACTCTTTGTCGGTGAAATTGTCCTTTACATGAACAGTTTATTGTTAGAATAATATTGAAGACTCGCCGTAAACATGGCCGTGGTAGTTGCTCAGCCACATTTCATGTTCGGTTTACGGACAGGAGTGACTAATAATTTGTGTTTCTTTGATGAGGAGACTATCATTTTCCCTTGTGGAAACAACTGTGTGCGCTATAACATCGTCCAAAGATGTCAGAGGTTCATTCCAGGTAGGCTGAAGGATTGTTGACTGTGATGAAACACTTATTTAAAACTTTGTGCAACACAAAATACTATTTTTTTTTATTCTACTATTATTTCTATTTGTCTGTACAGGCACAGAGAAAAGCCAATGTATGCGTGCTATGTCCATCAGTGCCAACCGGAGGTACCTTGCGGTGTCAGAGTGTGGTGAGAAGGCCACCATCACTGTGTATGACCTACAGCATGAGCAAGGCAGGAAGAGGAAAGTCCTGACTGCTGGGGAAATGCTTCCTCAAGAATTTGTCTGCATGGCTTTCTCCCCTGATTCCAAGTACCTGATCGGGCAAACAGGTGGTCCCGACTGGATGTTGATCCTTTGGCTGTGGGAAAAGCAGAAAGTCCTGGCATCGGTGAAGACCAGTAACTCCAATAATCCTGTCACCCAGGTGAGTCATTCGTGCTGTGACAGAGCAGCATCCAGCTAGTGTGTGTGCATGATATGTTAATGATGTTTCCTCAGGTCAGCTTCAACCCTTTCAACAACACGCAGCTGTGTGTGAGTGGAACTGGTGTGTTCAAGTTCTTCCGCTACTCAGAGGGAGCCCTGAAACAGAGCAGCTTCCCAAAGGTGGAGACCATCAACTTCCTGTGTCATACCTGGATGACAGTGGAGCAGGTGATCGCTGGTACAGATACAGGCAGACTGTTGGTGTTTGAGTTTGGAGAGCTGCGGAAAGAAATCAGCACAGCCTCCAAGGCTGCACATGAACAGTCTGACAGGTCAGTTCCTCCACAGTGATAATATATCTGTCATTAGATTACATAGTTACGAATGTACGATGAAAATTGTTCCTAACAAATTCACTTTATCCTAAAGTTTAAATATATGTTTCAAAATTAACCGTTTGACCAGCTGTGGGGGGTAGAGGATATTTTTGTGAAACCACTTCTGCTAAATTTTTTTATAACTGTCTAGGCAAGTGGAGATGGGGAGGATCAAAGACACCAATGTGGATGAAGCCCCAACTGTCTCTTGTATCACAGCCATCCTGTCCCACTCTAAGGGATTTGCATGTTCTATGGGTCCCGGCACTGTCTGTCTATTTGAAAAAACCGAGGAGGACAGTTACAGAAAGAGCAGGGAGATACAGGTAAAGCTTAATGCTACTGGCAACACTGACACTCAAGGGTTTCTGAGTGTGGTGATCATATGGGTCTTCTTTTCTGTCAGATTCCACCAGACAAATACGTTAATGAGGTTACCCGTGCTGAATGCCAGGAGATTGACACCATGTGCCTCAGTCCAGCAGAGGAAACCTTGGCCATTAGTACAGACCAAGGACAGCTGTACAGCATCAGCCTGTCCTCTGTGGACATCAACAAGGTAGTACTGTCACCTCCACCAGTGCTGGTGCCGCATTAAAAAGACATATGAGACAAGGGGATTGTCACAGCAGGGGTCCTAATGCTGAAGGCTCTGTTGTCTTGCAAAGAACTTTTCTGCAGTGCAGTCTGATGTAAACTGAGAAGGCACTGTGTTGGCCAGTCAGATACCTGCAAGCACAAGTTCTTGGTAGGTTGTTTTATAACATCTGCATATCCATTAACTATACATGTAGGCTATATATGGGTGCGGGAGATAATTCTAGCTGACAATGGCTTCCTGCTTACTTTTGAACATGAATGAAGTTATTTGGTATACCACATGATTGCCAAGATGGAGGGTTCCCATTGTCTGTCTTCATCTGAGTCGGAAAATCTTCTTAAGGTGTAAAAGATGTTCCTTGTTTTGGTGGCTAATAAGTTCAAAAGTAATTTTTAATCTCTACTGAAGAGTAACTTAAGCAAAAAACCATGACAATGCAGCCCCTTGCATATTGCCATTTACTCCCAGCATCCTTACACAATCACTACAACCATTCTTACCACCTCTACTAAATTCCCCTCTACGTAAGCTGATCATGTAATTTTCATTATCTTTTTTGATTTCTATTTTGACTCGTTTATTTCCTTGCTCTGTTTATTGTTTCCCCATTTCCATGCTGGTGTGTACATTCATTCCCTTCTTTTGTAGCACATTCTTACAATCACCTGCCTTCAACTGTCTTTCTTTCCTGCATGTTGTAGGCATGCAGGAAAGAACAACATCCCCTTCGTTTAGACCTGAGATGTGCATTCTCCAACCTTTTAGGAAGAAACACCACAGTTTGAGTTCCTATCCCAGTCCTTCCACTCAAAGTCCATCACCGGTTTATCCGTCTGCCTTTGGAAGCCCCTTGTAGCCACCAGCTCTCTGGACCACTCTGTCCGCATCTGGAACTATGAAACAAAGTAGGCCATTGTTGTTGTGTCTATGTTGAGTGTGCACTTCATTTCACCACATACTCTTAGGGAATTTTTGTCATAAGATATAAATAAATTGCTTCAATGTGTTTTACACTACTTAAAGATAATTGGTAGAACTTCTTAATGCAAATAAAACATGCTACTGTGTTTCTTCATTGCTATAAAATGTCAGAGTGTTGGAGCTGTACAAGGAGTTCCAGGAAGAGGCTCACAGCGTGGCTCTGCACCCCACTGGCCTCTTCATCCTCGTGGGCTTTTCAGACAAACTCAGACTGATGAACCTGGTTATCGATGAGATCCGCCCCTTCAGGGAGTTCACTGTGCGCTGCTGCAGAGAGGTGTGTGGGTGCTGATTGTGTGTTCACTTGGCAAACTTGAATTGCTAATGGAAAAGCTGCATGATGGACTCTAATTCACTTCCTCTCTCCACACCTCAGTGTGCTTTCAGCCACGGTGGCCACATGTTTGCAGCTGTCAGTGGAAATGTCATTCACATCTACTCTGTCACCTCTTTCGACAATATCCTCAATCTGAAGGGCCACAATGGAAAGGTGAGTCAGATATAAGTATGTACTCTCCAACAGACCCATGTTCATATTTGTCATTAACTGAACAGCTTTTTTTTTCTTTTTTGACAGATACATGGCATTGAATGGAACCTGGATGACAGCCGACTGGTGTCATGTGGGATGGATGGTGCAGTGTATGAGTGGAACACGCAGACTGGCAAGCGTGAATCAGAGAGTGTCCTCAAGTCCTGTAGCTACACAGATGTGTCCTTCTCTTCAGACTGCAAGACCATCCTGGCTGTTGGCAGTGATCTCACACTGAAGGAGATCCAAGACTGTCAGGTAAGTAAGAGCAACATAACCTAAAAGTTGTGTGCCCTGAGACCCAAACTTTTGGGTTGAAATCATCTTCAACAAATAGGAATTATGTACTTTGCTCTATTTGTAATGTAATAAAAAATATCTAGAAAGCTGAATTCATTATTCTGTTATTTTGATCCTCAATGTGCAGGATTATATTCTCTTTTGTAAAACTCAGTCATTGGTTCCTCAGGTGCTTAGGGAGATTCCTGCTGATGAGGTAGCTCACACTGCGATAGCGGTGTCTCACTCCGGTAGGGTCGTCTTCACTGGGACCTCCAGCGGAACCATCAGGATAATTAAATACCCGCTACCCATCCAGAAGGACTGGATCATGTATCAGGCTCACTGTGGCCCAGTTACCAAGGTGGGTCTTGATGTTGATGAGCACGTCGGGGACCAGAAATGTTCCGTCATGTCAACCATTATATAACAAAGAGCCAACCTTTTACTTCCTCAGATGGTGATCACTTGTGATGATCAGTTCCTGCTGACAGCCTCTGAAGATGGCTGTCTGTCAATGTGGAGGATCATTGATAAGGAGGGCCGTGGGCTGAAGAGCAACAGGCAGATCACCCACACTGAGGAGATTCTTGTAACCAAGTCTGACCTGGAGGAGAAGGTCTGTGTGTTCACATTAGGCCAGTTTACTTGAAATACTATATCATCCAGATTTGGTCTAAACAGAACATAGTGTGATGTAGACTAATCTTGATGGATGTTGTGTTTTCAGAAAGATATTATATTTACTTAGGGAGACACCATTTTCCCAGGTTATTGTTGTAAAACAGAAAATTTGTGACACTGGTTGAAAATCAACTAATCATTCAGCTCTACATTCGTGTCTGTCTGTGTTACAGACACAGAACATGCTAGAGCTGAAAATGCGTCTGGAGGAGCTGCAGATGGAGAATGAGTATCAGCTCCGCCTGAAGGACATGAGCTACAATGAAAAGATGAAGGAGATTTCTGACAAGTTAACCCAGCAAATAGAATCTCTGCAAAGTACACAGCAGGTCTGCTAGCCACAAACCTACCAGCTGTATTCCAGGCATAACTCAGTCTGTGCATCATGTATGTTAGTATTAAGATTTAGCTCTTTACTTGTTGAGGGAATGTTTAAAGATGTGCAGTATTTCCCTTCCCTTTAATCAGCACGGTTGTGCATTTGCCTTTGGAAAATTCTTGTAATTTCGGGTCCTTATTGTGTGTTTGTGTACTGTTCCCATAGTCCATGAAGGCAGAGATGGAAAAGCAGAAGCGTGAGCACCAGGACACTTCTACAGAGGTCTCTCTGAAACACTCCAAAGAACTAAAGGATTTAGGTAAGATGAGGACAGGATGAGTGTGCAGAGTCTGTGTGTTTCTTTTCTATAGGAATCAGTCTATCTATCTGTCTCTCAAACACAGAGTTATCATACAGCCAGAAGTTGATCGTGGAGCATGAGAGATACCAGGACCTTCTGCATAAGTATCAAAGAATGCAGGAGGACTATGAGAAGCAGCTCAAGTCTGCAGAGGAGAGCAAAATCCAAGCCTTAGAGGAACTGGCACAGTGCTCAGAGGCCAAGCTGCAGGAGAAGGTTCAGGACCTGGCTCAGGTCGGTCAGCGAGAGCAGGAGGAGGTGGCAGAGGTTTGCTGGACGAACTGGGATGGGAGCTTTGATTTTTGTCATGTTTTTATTTTCATAGTGTCATGAGGAGGCACAGCAGCAGACCCGTGAGTTTGAAGAATTCATAAGACAGGTAGAAGAGGATGAAGACAGGAAGATCCATGACATTCAGATCAAGTATGAGAAGAAACTAAAGACAGTAAAAGAGACCAACACAACTCTGCAGGCAGAGACTGGTATCATGGCACAAAAGGTGAGAAAACATTCTTCAGTTAATGAAGATTTGCTTTTTATTGAGTCTGTCAGGGCGCGTGGTGATTCTGTGACCTCTGATTGCGTCTGCTCAGGGAAAACTTCTCTCTCTTCGTCTTTTCTTATCATATTTGTGTCTCACTCAGTTCCACAGTCTTCAGAGGCAGATCGATGACAGGTCCTTAGACATAGACAAACTAAAGCAGGAGCGACAGAGGCTGCTGGGTTTGATCCGTTCCTTGGAGAGTGACATCGAGGACCTGAAGAGGCAAATCGCTGGACACGAAAAGACCAACCAGGACAAGGTGGCTGAGTACAGTGTATTATTACATTAGCTAACACTCTATGGTATTTTAATCAGTAAACTCAAGTCAAACAAACCTCTTCCACTAAAATCCCTCCACACGATCATGCTCATGCAGGATGAAACCATCTCTGGCTTGAAGAAAAAGAACCAGGCTCTGGAGAAGCTGAAGTTTGTTCTTGAATTCCAGTTGAATGAGTTTAAGATGCAGGCTGAGCCTCAACAAGAAGACATCAGTAAGAAGAAGGAGAGGATCCAACAGGTGTGTTTGGATGATGGCTTCATGTGGAGGCTCAGAAACCCTCTGTAGATGTCCTCAGTTTTATTTGAAGAGAATAAAGTAGATGGCAGAGGACGCCAGCATCAGCACTGAAATCTGATATCTGTTGTAGCAAATGAACATTTAATATAAAGCATATGTGTGGTGTTAACAGTGATGTGCTGTCTCTGCTCTTTGACAGCTGGAGGAGGAGCTGGTGCAAACTGAAAAGCGTAACACTCAGCTGAAGCTCACTGTCTCTGACCTGAGGCTTAAACTGGGGACCAGAGAGAAGGAGATGCAGAGGGAGATGCAGAAGGTCAGCACACACCTTCAACACCTACCTCCATGCGATCACTATATGCTAACTTTTCAGTTTTAAAATGCTTCGGAGAGCCAGTAAATGATTGATATTGTTGAATGTTGAGTGGAGAGTTGCTTTTGTCTCCTCTCATAGAGTTCACTACTCAAAGACAGATGTGTGGCAGATGTTCACATGTATTACTGTACGCTATATTACTTTGCCTACCTTTAAATCAAATCGTTTCACATCTGTCAAGTCCGTCTTAAAAGAACACTAGCGTGCATATTTATATATTATTATAAGGTGTCAGTGATGGCTGCAAATGTTTCTACATTATTGTATTTTTTACAGTAGATAAATATGTTTTCTGTGGCCAGGTGAAGGATCTGGAGACACATCTTCAGCGGCTCAAGTCAGATCTCCACAACTGTGTTGGCTTCATCCAAGAGCCAAAGAAACTGAAGGACAGCATCAAGATGATCTATGCCCGCTATGTATCGCAGACCGATGGGGTGAGTGGTTCATACAGTAGATCCCTCTACAGCTATCTGTTGGCTTTCATTCAAGGGGGAGTAATTCTTACCTCTAGTTTGCTTTTCAGCCTTTTGTAGTGAAAAATACAGAGAAACCCACAAACTATGTGTGTGCTGTTTCCAAGGTGGAGAAAAGCAGCGTAGATGAGGAAGAGCAGAGTGCATTCTGTCGTCAGCGTGAATACCTGGAGAAGACTGTTAGCAGTCTAAAGATGAGGCTGATCAAGTCTACTGAGGAACATGAGAAAGCCTATTTCAAGATCATGAAGGTACATAATAACACCAACTGTAAATCTGGGGAACGTGGTCACGGCACGGATAATCCTGCTTGTAAAGGATTTACAAAATCATGTGTTATGTATAAATAGTCCCCAAAACGGAAAATGAAAATGAAAGAGGACAGGGGACTGCATT
>OMNW01030554.1:7274-21077 GCA_900303245.1 Selene dorsalis | reverse complement strand
GGCCCGACTCAACCTGCTGTGTCTGGTCTACCTGGAGGAGGGAGAGGATGGGGATGGGGATGGAGTCGGGGAGGAAGGGGTGGAGGGGAGGGGGCTGGCTTACCTCTACCAACACCTCAACTCGCTGCTGCACATTGTTGAGAACAAAGGTAGCAGAGAGATGATTGTGACCTTCTTCCGGGCTGCTTTCCTCTTTCTCTCGTACTTCTACCACATGGAGCGCTACTCTAACGGCCTGATTGAGAAGCTGTGTAAGCTCTACCTCCACCACGCCCATCTAGCCCCACATCTCATCACCCTGGCCGACCAGAGTCAGGACAGGCTGTCTGAGTCTAACTGGGCTGTGGAGCTCCTCACAGAGCTGCAGAGAGTCATCACTAACACGCTGCTTACCCAGCTTACCTTGCAAGACCTCCGCTGGCACCTGAAGATGCTGGCCCGAGTAGCAGAGGAAGGAAAAATTCCTCAGGATGCCACCCTCCGCTTTCTGTCCAGCGTCATCACTTCATCTTCCTCCTCGCTGTGCGTGACCGGAGACTGGCGTTTGGGGAACAGCATGCTGGGAGTTTGCCGTCGCCTCCTCGTCCACCCCAGCCTGGACTCGCTGCTCATCCCCCTGGCTGACATCCTGCAGCATCTTGCCTGCCGCTACGGAGACACAGATATCCAGGACCACGCCCGTCTTTACTACGCCCTTCTCACCACGCTGTCACGAGAGAAGCTGGCTGGGGTGTTGGCGCAGGGTGCGACCGAGGGAGGGCGTCAGATCAAGAAGCGATCGCTGTCAAGCCTCATGTCTGAGAGCGAGGGGCTGACCAGCGTGCTAACCATTCACCAGACGGAGAAAGCGATATTCATTTTGGTTGAGGCGAATTCTGACCCACGACATGAAACGCAGCCAACGAAAGAAAGCATCCCTAACCAGGACGAGACGCACAGAGCTGCCGATGTGAACACCACACTGGGAGCTTATAGAGGTCAGTTCAACAACCCTGACTTTGCCTCAGAAATCACCTTAAGCTACCAGCTGGTTCACACTGAGGATCATGACTCCCGCTTTGATCAGCTCTTCAGCATCCGCCTGCACTTCAGCCTCACAGATGACCACTACGAAGAACTGGGCGACATCAGCGTCCCCTGTCTCTTCAGAGAGCAGCCATCACCAGTGGTGAAGCTGAGACTGAAGCCGAGGAGGCCCTACCCCACCACCCTCCATGCCAGCGCCATCTTCACCACCCAGGATGGGCTCTCCTGGCACACCGTCCTACCTCACATCCACGTGGCCTTCCAGCAGGCCTTCATGCCGCTGCCTGCACTCCCTGCCTGGGAACGAGCAGACAAACTGAACCTGTTTGAGGGATTATGGAATGAATTCTGCTCAGAGAGTGAGGACTGTGCCGTCAGCCTGTTTTGCTGCCAGCTGAAGGAGGCAGCTGTGATCTCTTTGGTGGGGAATCACTTCCTCCCCTACCTCATCTCAGACTTGTCCCATAAAGAAGAGTTCAAGGTGCTTTTCTTCCTCCCTCCACAGTATCACATGCTGCTGAAGATCAGGTCGGAGGAAGACGCCGTGCACGTCGACATTGCCACAGACAACTGGCAGCTCTTGCCTCACCTAAGTTCTTATTTACTGACTGTCACATCTTCACAGGGAGACACTCACAGCTGACTGTGATGCTATAGACTGCCTAGTTTTTAAATAGCTGGCTTTTAACAAAATCACTTAATTTGTCTGCTCTTTGATTAATTCAATTGTACTCAAAATGAAATAACCAAAGATGGCTAATTTAAAATAAAGTTCTTGCACTTTAATTTTCTTAACCTGGAATTAAAATAATGTGTTAATGTTGTATTTACCATAATTGTATTATTAAAAAAATAAAAGGCCATGAAAAATAAGTTTTGAAAAAACTAATGAATACTCCAGGTAACTACATGTGAGCTGGAGAATGTCAAAATTGAGCTGGTGAAATAAATGAACAAGTCAAACATGTCTTCACAAGTGGGTCTCTGTTTTTTTTCCTCATTAATTCATTTATTTCCTCATACACATGCTTCATACTCTGCCACAGCTGCAGTGGAAACACACCAACAAACAAGAACACACAGAGAAGATGGCTTCTAAGAAGAAAATATGGATGCAAGATTTAAGATCTAAAAAGAGGAAGGAAATGTGCTCTATTTATTATTTACATATTAACATTAAGTTTGTTCTCATTGACACAGTTCATTCTGGTGAGAACAGAAACAAAACTTTTGTTTAAAATAAAGAGAAAATTCTAAATTAAAAAAAGCAAAAACAGAGCAGCTTTAACTTTCACTATATCTTAACCAACTGAATCTGAAACAGCTATTAAGCAAAGTATTTAAAGTTATTTAACTGGAAGTGTCCATGTACAGGTTTGCCAGAGCAGCAAATTTCAGGTTTAAAAATTATCCTTAAGGTTGTGAGTATATAAAATAAAATGTGTAGTAATGCATTAAATACTTAAGGCAGTATCTGAAAGTCACTGAAACCTTGTGACACTTTGTCATCAGTGATTTCCATGTGTAGATTCTTCTGAGTTCAAACTGAGGTTTGTTAAGAGTATAAGTACTCTCCATGTTTCCTTTATAAAATCCCAGTCCATTATTCATCCCATTGTCAGCAGTCCTTTAATCAGAGAGGCCTTTGAAGTTGGGTTCTGAGTAGGATGGTAAGGCTGTCTGCTTGCTGAGAAGTTTGTCCATGATGGCAAACTCTGCATCCCTCTTCTCCACGTCTTCTATGGGGGTCCAGGACATGTCATGTTGGAGTTTGAATGCACCAACAAATGTGTGAGGGCAACTAGGACCCCATTCCTTCAGAGGAGAAACAAGATTATGTCATCATGAGATTTGTGGCTTTATATTTAATACAACAACTTTTGAAAAACCCAACTGCTTCCACAAATTGTGGGCGTCTCATTCAAATGTTAGATAGATCTGATTTGTTCATTTTCACCTCATAAAATAATCAAGGAGAAAAATCATTCCCTTTTTGGTTCTACAGAAAAAAACATGTATAAACCACCATGTAACAAAACAATGAAATTATTCTCTGGGATCCTTTTTTTTTTATCTATGGCTCTAACTTCCCATGTCCATAACAGCTGTTAAAATTCCACATAGCTAAACTGTAACCAGCCACAACCAACCTAAACTGCCTGTGTTTTTGTCCAGCAGCTCGATATCAGCTCCTCTTTCTGGTTTGTATGAACTTTGACCCCCAAACTCCTCCAACTACCAACATTATAAACCCATGCTTTCAAATGTTATTCAGGTGTATTATCTCCCTGAGGGGTTTGTTAAGTAACTAGTACTGTGCTGGTGTTTTGTAACTTTCCCTGAGCGCACAGGGTGACATAACATTGATCAGTATGATGTCGAACCTTAGGAGAGATGATGGAGAAGTATTTCTGTCCAGATGGCCGCTCGTAGAGGTAGTACATGTTGCCTGGTTTTTTCACTATATTACAGGCAGCGTGGTGAAGGTCAGCATCTCTTTTAGCCTCTTCCAAAACCTCGAAAAAGAGAAGAAAAATAAGTATTGAACTAAAGGTATGTCTTCTTCTTTTTTAAAAACATTTTTTTTCTACTATCCCCATTTCACATGCCGTTATTACACAGTCATGTCAGGGTACACAGACTGATCTGTACATTATAGTAAATAACATTTTGTTTGCATGACGACCAAACCAAAATCCATCTGAACCTGACCAGTTCATGCATTCTGGTGTAATCAGGTGTAAAATACCTACAATAAACTGCAAAAACAATAACTAACCTCAGTATTAAGGGTGTGCTCTCTTACCTTTCTTGCCTGTTCCTGCAGGTATCTGATCTGATCAGCAATGACAGTCAGTCTGTTGCAGGCATTGGCTTTGATAAAATCATCTCCCTGACAAACAGAGTAAAAACATATTAATGACTATTATATTCAACCATATCACAAACTTTGGTGTGTCCAGCCCCAGAGTTTGTGTTGAACTTTGAATAAAGCCACAGCCCACACCTTCTGTACTTGTGCTGCCAGGGCCACCAGGTCCATAGGGTCTCCCACCCTGTGTGTCTGGTAGGAGCTGACTAGTTCCAGCCCGTTGGGGGCGCTGCTGCTCTCAACCAGAGTCACTGTAAATACACAGGTGCTGTTACATCACATGCAGCTGAACCACCCGGAGTGATATAATGTAACTTCTGCATAGATGCCACTGATGTAACCACTACATCTGCTGTTGCCGTATCTACTACAGCAGTTCCTACCTATGAACATTCATGTATAGTAATGGCTGTCATTCAACACAAAGCACAAATCTCTTAAATAATTCAACACTGAACTCCTTCAGCTTGTACATAATCCACTATTAATGTAATTCACGTGTATATATAACAGGTTAAATGTTTTAATAACTTCCACTGCTCTATAATACAGGACTACTGTGATGAGTTGTTACACCACAGCTCAAGTTGGCTCTAGTTTACTGGCTGTACAACACGATGTTTACATGAAGTGACCCATTAAATCTGTTAAATATACCTGTTGTGGTTTTGTCAGGTTGACTGGGGAGGCTGACCGTCCTGTCCATGCTGTCGTCTTCCAGTTTTCACTGTTAACTCGTGTGTAAGTGTAATCCGGTCTGTCCACCTACTGCTTTTGTAACCAGCTAATATTTGACCAAAGGAGGCTTGACGGGGTCCTAAATCTCCGCCCCATTTAGCCTGAAGTGGTAGTCGTTCTTGTGCCTGTATAAAAATGTAAAATTAAAAGACACTGTTAGAATTTATCCGTGGTTAGAAACGTATGTTTTGGACAGGTTCATTTACATTTGACTAAATAATTGTATTTCATCAAGTTATAATTGACATATAACTCTGTGACCACGACGACTTGTATTTGTGTTCAGGCATAACAACAATAGCCTAGCCTCACCACAGAGAGTGTTAGCAAGACGAGATATGTCACTATTGGAAAAAAACAATTTTAAGAAACAAACAAAAGTCAAGAAACTGCCACATATAACAATAACTGTGCTATGATATTTTGAACGAAAATAGCCTCGCATCACGCATGAACCCCCTTGCGTATAAAACACGAGAATTAAGACCCAAACTTACACCCATCTTCTTGTTGTTCGTGGTCTTCCCCACTTACGCTTTCCCGTGATCCTTTGCGGGCGCACGCCACATGTTATATTTCTAAAATAAATAAATACAATTCATTTAATATCCCGAGTAGCTCCCGTACATGAAAAAGAAAATGGGGAAGTAAACAAAAAGCTGTTGAAGTTAGGTTTTTTCTCTTCCCATGTTTTTATTTTCTCTAACCGAAATACTTTTCTATTAGAATTGTGAATGTCAACTTATTTCATACAAAATTTTACTAAATGTAACAATATCTCTCATAAAACAAGAAAACTGTTATTCTTAGAGGTTATTACGAGAATTTATACACTCAAAGATCAGTGATCCCATGATGGACAACAATTTTTTTTTTTTTTTTTTTTTTTTACAGAACAACCACTAAATACACTGACATTGATGAATAATATAAAATCTTCATAGAATATGCTACAACGTTTAGGCCTATATGGTAATTAAAAACAAAAACACAACGCAGAATCGACAACCAATAAATTCATTCTAATTTGATCAGATGGTTTCTGTTCCAGAACCTTTACTCTTATTAAAAAAAAGAAGTAGCCTATCATTAGGACACTGTCAAGTTCACACTGCAGCTGCTGAACATGACTGACAGTGTAGGATTTGGCTGTGATTGAGATGGGAATGTAGTATGGTCTATGACATTGCAACCAATAAACAAATACACCAACTTAAGTTAAGTGCAGATAATGAAAAATATACTATAAGTAGGTGGCACAGACTTTTTCAGTAGTCTGTGTGATTGGTGCTGAAGATGGTATTTTCACTTTTCTGCCATGCAAATCAATCCTGTAGCCTAATGCAGGTTAAAACAGGCCAATGCTCCACTTCAACATTAAATATGACGTTTGTCCAGTTTTATGTGTAAGGTGAACAGACTGCCACGTCTTACAATGTACATCACATAGTCCGTCTGTGAACTACAATCATTCAGTCATCATCAGTGCTATAGTGTAAACGTTTATTCTGTATTGGTGTATGTCATAGCTTCATTTTCCTCGTGGAAGCCTTCAGTGATAAGGTCCTATAGTCCTACGATGATTTCTACATGTGTATAGTGGGATGGCTGAGTGGGGGTGTTACCGGGGGCTCAACTCTCCAAACCCCACCTCCAGCCAAGTTACTGTCGGAGGAAGAAGTGAGTTTCACCCCTTCTTCTCTACCGGTTCCTGTAGTCTCCGGTCCAGACTGCTATACAGCAGTAGAGCCCTGACATTTTTGCGTCATGGAGCTCCGTTGTGCGTTTTTGTTTCTGTGCATTATCGTGCCATTGTGCACATCGGACAGTAATCTGAGCAACAACTTGGTGTTGGAGCCGTATGACAAACTTTTCGACACCGCGGTGGAAGCCTACTACAGGGGGGACTGGTTGTCGGTTATCCTGAACATGGAGAGGGCACTCAGGAACAAGGCTACGGTCCGTAATGTGAAAGCGCAGTGCCGGTTGAACTGCGCCAACCAGACCGCTTTTGGCGATCCTCTGTCCGGCTTGGGAGTTCCCATACCGGGGGCCGGGTCTGTGGATGACCTGGGCTTCTTCCAGAAAATCCTGAAACGGGCAGACTGTGTCAACTCCTGCGAGACTGAAAAACTCGGTTCGCCGAATCTGCATCTAATCAGCGAAGAAGTGGAGCTGGAGTTCAAGAAGAGGACCCCGTACAACTACCTACAAGTGGCTTATTTCAAGGTATCTAACTGGGTACAGTGTGCTGAGAGCTGTGGAGTGTGAAAGTTGATGGCTGCAGTCGGTACTGCTGCAGAGGAGGCTAAAATGCATCATACACACAGAGATAAATGTTTCGTCCAGTCAAAAAAAAGAAAAAAGGAAAAAAGAAATCTCATGCAAACTTTAGCTCAGGGTTGATGTGGAGCTGGGTAGCCTACTGTAACTGCCCCCAACCCCCTAAAACCTAGAGAGCCATGCCACGTCTTAAGGTGGAGTCAGCTTATGTGGAGTCTGACGTGAGGATGCAGACTTTGGGTTTAAAGGCCCAAACCGCTGCTACTACTTCTAATGCTCTCGATGAACCCGAGTAAAAATGCTTTGATGAAACGTCGAGGTGTTTTGGATGGTGAATAAGATGTAGGCCTGTTTCCTTTGACCTCTCAGCATAATCTTAAACATCAGTTCTCATTGTGTATGAGCAGTTTTTATTCACAGCTTTCTTGGATTGTTGGTTGGTGAAAAGTCCGACCCTCTGGTAGCACTTGAAAGCAGCAAAATGATGAAAAAAGCCGGGGCAGATTTCAATCTGCAACAGAATGTATGTCATAGCTTCTGTGTATTTAGTAGTAATTCCTGTCCTAATTGTATCTTTATAGGATTGAGAAAAAAGCACATAAACTGCTTCTCGCAGGTTTGCAAACTTGTTTATCAGTAAAACAGATTCAGTCCTCAAATATTAGTGTGATTACTGACATTTCTGAATTTAAAAACCTGTCGTTCAAGCCTACTGGATCAGTGGTTCTCACAAGGTTTGTAGAACCCCACAGGGACTCCTTGGAGCTCCAAGCAAAAATTATTTTCAGTTATCCATCAACTGTGTGGCTCCTCTAACCATGTGCTACAAACACCTCCTCTAATAAAAACATCTAAAAAGATATATCTTATTAGTTGAGGGGGGGCACATTTCCACATTTCTATGAACCAAAACAACAAGATGAAAAAATGCAAAATCTTCCATCTCCATTGTTTTAGTTTCACATCTCCTAACTTTCCTGGTTTGTTTCTATTTAGCTGTTCTGGCAGCAGCTGTTTTAGAGAAAAGCAGTGATCAACACACAATGCTCTAGTCGAACAGCACCAGACAACCCCTAGTGTTCAACTAGGACCACCGTTAGGGATTCCAGGTATAGTTTGTGAGCAGAAGGGAGCATTTCATCAACTAAGAGCTAGATATTTGTCTTACTAGTTGGTGGAGACCAAAACAGAGCTAAAAGTGGAGCAACTAGTATATTTGCAAGGTCTGGTGGACAGAAACATGTAGACTCTATATGAATGATCATGTTGTCTTGGATCTCTTTGATGTTTAAGTAGCATGTTAGTCATAACAACTTTGTGCCAGTGTTGTGTTTATAGCTTGATTTGCTCCTAATTGACCAAACAATCTTTTCAGTTAACTTCACCTCAGTAGACAGTTTGACAGTGGAAACATTAGAAATGTGACCACACACCAGGGAACCTGTGGCAGAAGATAAGATTCTGTAGGTTTCTCTTCCAGGTGGTTTGCTGATTAACAAACTGGAATCAGAGAGGATGAGATAAACTCTGTTGTTTCAGATCAATAAGCTGGACAAGGCGGTGGCAGCAGCCAACACGTTCTTCCAGGCCAATCCGGACCACATGGAGATGAAACAGAACCTGGATTACTACAAGATGATGGCAGGAGTACAGGCAGAGGACTTCAAAGATTTGGAAGCCAGATCACACATGGTGAGAACAAACTCCCTATCTGATGACTTTCATGGCATTTTAGCATCTTATCCCACTGCGGGCTCCTTGTCTGACATTTTAATTACATTTTGCTGACATTGCTCTTTTTTTTTTGCCAATATTTCTCTAGAAATCTGTTACTTCTACTGTGTTAGACTGCCAATAGAGTAAATAACTTATAGAACTTGAATTGCTGTTGATTGATGCCCGCAGCCTCCGGGCAAGGACCACCAATTTGTGTGGCATGTAAACTCTGAATAATCCAGACTGTTAATTAGAAAGAACATGTAATGTCACACAACTCTAACCACAATACACATCCCTTCTCCTCAGGCTGAGTTCCTGCTGGGGAAAAGTTACTACAGCGACGACTCGTTCGGGTTGGCAGCTGAACACTTTGAAGTGGCCATAAATGACTTCTTTGTTGCTGATAAGGAGTGCAGAGCATTGTGTGAGGGAGCCTACAACTATGATGGATACAACTACATGGAATACAGCGCCGACCTCTTCCAAACCGTGACAGGTGAGATGCTATATTTTTGGTACTTTGTGTAGAAACGATCTATAAGAAAGCTGGTAACCGACTGTGATTGTGTGTCAGATCACTATATGCAGGTCCTGAACTGTAAGCAGCACTGCTCTGTGGAGCTGGCCTCTACAGCCGGTAAAGACAAACCCTTTGAGGATTTCCTCCCCTCACACTTCAACTACCTGCAGTTCTCCTACTACAACAGTGAGTCTCACAGTGCTTTATCGAGCTTCTGTTTTTTTGTCTTTGTCCTGTGCCCTTAGCAGTAGCCTACAGAGGCCACTCTGATGGAAAACATGTTGGTGACCTGGCTTAAAGTAACTATGTTGAAAGCAAGCAGCCTAAAGTAGTCAGACATGTACTACTACTAATGGAAACTACTTAACAATAAAAGTGAGCGAGCAATGTAAACTAGTGTTACTCATTTAAATGTATACATTTATCAAAAAGTCATCATCTGCTTCCTATTTGCATTAATTATCCCAGTGCCACATGTGGCAAAATAAATAGGTTGTATGACATAGTTTTGAAAAGCTCACACCTGTTTAACGTCCCTGTGCATGTCAGGACAAAAACCAAAGCATCAAGCCTCTGAAATCTCTGTAGACCTCTGTGATAAAATACTGATGAAAAGGGAAGGAATATAACCCCTTCACTGAAGTTTTGAGTGTTTCCAGGAGCACAGTGGTCTGTAATAACACGAAAGATGTTTTGAATGATCAAGACTTCCTTGAGTTGGCTGTTAAGAGACCTGCTGAAAGTACATCCATCTCAGCAGCAATCCATCAATCAGGCCTTTATGGTACAACAGCTAGACAGAAACCACCTTGAGTGGACAGAATATGAGAGTCTGCTGGAGTTTGTCAAACAGCATTTAAAGGACTGTGAGAGAGGAGGAAAAATACTGTCTGGTCTGATGAGACAAAAATTGGACTCAGAATGTTCAGAGCTCCAAAAACCAAACACAGGCAAGAATAAAGTGAAGGTGAAAAGAAGGATTTTAATAGCAAAATACATAAATACACACACAATACACAAAAGATACACAAATCCAGAAAGCGAAAGGTCCAAACACATAGAAATTCAGAGGCAAAACATTAGGAGCAAAGGTTCAAGAGATTCAGGGAAATGTCCCAAATCCAAACTGAAATGCAACAGACTCAGTCAACAGAGAGCACAGAGACTAAATACAGAGAAGGAGGCAAGGGCAATTGAGCACAGGGGAAACACATCAGGGAGGGGCAAACAATCACGAAGAAGGGAAACAGGACCGAGATGGGAGTAAAATATCCACAAGACATACAAAGGAAGTCATTTCAAAATAAAAATCATGAGATCAAAAAAAAGTTGAAACTTAAGAGTCCAAAAGCAAACAGAAATGGTCCTTTCAGGGCAGATCATGACACAAACCCTTGCTGAGCTCCACAAACACTTGATCTTCCACTTCTCACGACCCATCTTGTATCTTTGTTGAACGCTGTTGTTTGGTAAACATCTGCATTTCTCAAACCCCACACCTTCAGTTTTGAACGCAGTTAAATACATTTCTAGTCTCAGAGGTTTTTTACTGAACCTGGTTGTTCTTTGTACAGTGAGTAAACTCATCTTGATGTGTAAAGCTTAAACATCATGCAAAGTGTAATCGAAAAAGACAGTGGATCCTTTTCTTGTCCCATTTACTGAGGAACAAAAAATGTTTTTATCCTTTTTTCAGCTTGCTTATCTCCCTGTTGTGATTCTCCCCGCTCTGTAGGTGAGAAATATGAACAGGCCATAGAGTGTGCCAAGACCTTCCTGTTGTTCCGTCCCGATGACGTGGTGATGAAGCAGAATCTGGCTTATTACTCTGTTGTGTTGGGCGAAGACAAGGCAGAAACCATATCTGCCAGACAGGTACAGTAGGTCTCACTTGCATCACATGGAGTTAGAGGCCTTCATCCAAAAAGCACCATACTATGAGTGCAGTTATTTTTAGCTGTTATCTTAATCCATAACAGTCAGCAGCAAATCAGCCTGTACAACATGCGCTTAAAGACAAATAGCCTCCATTAGCACTCAAGCATCCTCAAGGGCACAAGAGACATTAAATAGCACTGATGGTAATCTAAAGCACATAAACGCTGGCGACTGCTATTTCAAGAAGCAGTTGGTAAGATTTTCTTACTGCTCCAGGCACCATATGTTCATATTATACAGTATCTACATTGGGTTAATAGAGCTGTCAATCAATATTAATGATTTAGTGATTATTTCTCAGCTGAGATTCTCGCTTTGACAGCTGAATGCATTCTAAGAGCATGTCCTGTTTTGGGATAAAAAAAAAAAAAGGTTTGGGTGTGGGTGAGGCACAAGTTGTCTTTTAAATGCAGTTTCCTGTAGTTATATGTATTTATAGTTACTGCTTATTGTGCTTTTAGCGAAGTGGATGGAAATGCAGTGTAACACCACATTTTTTTGCAGCATGACCATTATGACTGAAATTGTGACTCAAATCACAATTACAATATCTGCCAAAATAATTGCAATATGATATTTTTTTTTTTATATTTTTTTTTTTACATGTTGTTCAGCCCTGGTACAAAAGTAAATGAATGGTGGCTAATTCCATCTGGCTGCCTCAGGTTCAGAGTCTTAGTGCTGTGCCTGCTGGCTCCCTGTCACACTTACATTGCGACACATGAACAGAACTGATCCATTGTTAATGTCATTAGTAACACCTGCACCTTTCCTCTGATGATAACTTACGTCTGCTGTGAAACAGTGCAATTGCAGTGTTCCCCTGTAATCCCAAAGTCTTGCTTTCTGTCTGCTTAGTAACCTCTTCATCCTTCTTTTCCTCTTTCCCCGCCTGTCAGCTTTCAGATGAGGTCATAAAAAAATCACTATATAAATATACATCTTCTTCAACATTTAATGTCACTCGTACCTGTGTAGAGCCTTTCTGGGAGTAACCTTAGCATATATAATGTATTGAACATAAACATACTAACTCACTAAAGACAGATGTGGACAAGTCACATCTCTTTTTTTTATCTCCAGGTGGTAAAACAGTACATTCAGCAGTCCATACTGGAGAAAGAGCTGCTCTACTTTGGATATGAAGCCTTTGGAATCACCTTTGTTGATCCAGTGAGTGAACGAATCACTAATTATCCGTCACACTGTGCTCTTTTCATGCAGCACTGAAACATACAGGGTGGTGTTGGACGTTTTATGTAACTGTCAGTCTGTATTATATTCAGGACACATGGACTCCTGAAGATGTCATGCCTAAGAAACTGAGAGACAAGCAAAAGTAAGATTTTAAGACACTACCAAAAGAAAAAAAAACATTTGTGTGGGACACTTGTGAATTTGCAGTTAAAGAGATATTATGGTCTGTCTATTTCACTCTTAGAGCTGACAGAGAGACTGCAGCAAGGATCACAGAAGAAATAGGAAACCTAATGAAGGAGATTGAGACTCTGGTTGAGGAGAAGAAGAAGGATTCTTCAGATATGGCTAAGATCATAGCACCTCAGGAAGGTAAACATGTCACCCCAAGTGCTAGTCAACCAAATGTTTGAATCAGTGTTGTGTTTACTATGTTCGGTTGACTCCTTTCTTGTCCAGGTGGTGCAGTGTTGTATGATGACATCCAAGTAACCATGACGTCGAAGCAGCTGAATGGCTCTCAGCGGGTGTTGCTGGATGGAGTGATCAGTGGTGACGAGTGCAGGGATCTGCACCACCTCTCAAATGTGAGTTCTCAGTAGAATGAAGTTTTTCTCATCTTGTTGAGCTGAGATAACTTCACCGCCATGGCAACCAAAGCTGTCAGGAGGTCTTTTATAATCTAAGTAGTAATAGAATGGACAGAGCAATATCCAAGACTGCAGACTTACAAAACCGCTGTATAAATAATAATGTAATTGCAGAGAGGACAGATAACTAAATACATGTACTTTAAAGTGCCAACAACTTTCAGCCATCATTTTTGAATATCAGCAGTGAGACAGACAATAAGTAAAGAAAGAAGCTCCTCTCATGTCAGTGGATGCCTGGTTGCTCTCAACGTCTGTGTGTTTTCCATTGTGTGTATAAGAGTGTTGACATGGTGAATATTTTCCAGGCAGCTGCTCTGAAAGGAGATGGCTACAGGGGGCGCACTTCTCCCCACTCCCCCAATGAGCTGTTCCAGGGAGTCACTGTCCTGAAGGCTGTCAAGGTTTGTAGCACTCATATGTGTTTGGTCAAACCAGTTATGTTCTCATTACAAAACAGCCACAATTTCCACGTGAAGAGTGAGTGCCACCTCTTGCTTGTGAATGCAGTCACATTTAGGAAGTTTGACTTACACTGGTCGCCTCCATCTGCTTCCTGCAGCTCGCACAGGAGGGTGCGGTCCCCCTAAAGAGCGCTCGTCTGTTCTTTGACCTGAGTGAGAGGGTGAGGAAGGTGTTGGAGTCGTACTTCAGACTGGAAACTCCACTTTACTTCGCATATTCCCACCTGGTGTGTCGCTCTGCCATCGATGGTAAGTGGTAAGACAGTCGTTATATGCTGGTGTTGTGTGTGTGTGTGTGGAAGAGACAGACCCACTGTGTATCTCTTGGTTTGGTCTGTCTTGATCCAGTTCATAAAATGATGTCAATCTGTTAGCTCTATCATTAGAGCAAGTTCA
>OMNW01030545.1:54541-74646 GCA_900303245.1 Selene dorsalis | reverse complement strand
CACATTTTTACAAATAAATGTGTGTTTTTTTTTGTTTTTTTAAATAAACAAACATCGAGTAGAAAACAGACACAACATAATCCCACCCCCACCCCAGTTGGTCTTTCCTTTTCAAACTAAATATCTCATCAACCACCTTTTATCCATACATTCATAATGGTGTAAGAGCACAGTTGGACAAGGAAAAAGAAATGTGCTGTTCACCCCTGCACAGTAGGAGCTGTAGCTACTATATCAAAATATGAGAGTAGAGGCTGCCATGTATTGTAGAATTTCCCAGTTGACCCTCTAAGTGAAAATTTGATCTTTTCTAATTTAAGGAGTGACATTGGGTCAGTCTGTAAAGATTGGTCTGCTCGGGGTTTGGGCAACTTCCAGTGTAGAAGGATACGCCTCCGGACTATAGACTCCACATTTTCAAGCTTCAAATAAAAGTATCTACCAGACGAGTAAATGTAAATTAAATTGTAACTTTCAGTCCAAAGGTAAAATCAGCTTAAACTGTATTGGTTACCTTTGGTGATTAAATCTTGGTTTGTGCAACATTCCCACTCACAAACAACTCAAAAAAAAGCATGAACACTCCAGATTATATAACAATATCTCCTTGGTTATGTCGTCTACAAAAAAAGTTACATGATTTGTGCCGTATTTTTGGAGGTCTCTGTCAAACTGGTGTTTTTTGTTTTCTTTTGTTTTGTTTTTTTTTTACCACTGAGACATTAGATTAGCTAAATGAAACTGCAGCAACACAGAGAATGTTGCCCTAAATCTTATACTGTTTTCTTGAGATATATTTAGTGTTAAGATAATTTAGTGAATGACATTAAAAACTTCTCTCCAGTGCAGAACATGACAGGTTTTATGTATAAGCAGTCTGAGTCAGAGAGAGAGAGATTTCACTACTTAAAAAAGTCACTTCTTAACCCCTAAAAAATTCATTCAGTTTGTTTGGCAAAGCAGTTCTAATTCACTTCAAGTATCTCTCAAACCCAAAGCCAGGCAAGGCTGATAAACCTGTGTTGTTACAGTCTCAGTGTGTTTATATTTGGGGCCAAAAAGTGACTGAATTGATGATAAACCCCCGACTCCCTTGGGCCCCTGTATGTCCTATGCATCTCAATGAAGAGCACTATCTGTTGGTAGAGGTGATTAGGCTTTGCTTGTCATATCACCAGAAAGGGGGGCGGATTAAAGCAATTAGAAGCCATAATTCTGAACATTGTACTTTTGTATTCATAAGCTTAGAGAAAGAGCTCCAGGCATTGATTCAACCAGGATGAGCCTGAAATCATCACTCTGATGACAGCGGTGCATTCATTATTGTAGATTACATTGGGCAGGAGGCCAAGGGCTTTTTTTTTTTTTATTGGTCTTTACCTATGGTTTAGCAGATATATTGCTAATGTAGCGAGCACACAATACTGGCCTCTGGACCTGCACACTCCACATCCCACATAAGGGACCAAGATATACTTTTACCCATAGTTCCACCGTGAGCTCCTGTGACGGGTGGATCAGGATGGGTGGTTGTGGTTTATGTTGGCAGGAGTAACAGTGTTGAATGCTAATTGTTTTGAAGGGCACAGGATTCGTTGGTTGTTATGGTAACAAGAGGCTGTGCACAGAGGAGTGCAGTAGAGATGTGATGATACAGTAGATAGATAGATAGATAGATAGATAGATAGATAGATAGATAGATAGATAGATAGATAGATAGATAGATAGATAGATAGATAGACAGACAGACAGACAGACAGACAGACAGACAGACAGACAGACAGACAGACAGACAGACAGACAGACAGACAGACAGACAGACAGACAGACAGACAGACAGACATCAAATTCTCTCTCTACCCAGGATAAATTATCCTTGTGTCTGAGGTGAAAGAGCAGTGTTTGCTCTGTCATTAATAAAAGGAAAATGAAGAAAGATCAAAAACCTATTGAACAGGGAAGATTAGTAATAAAAGCCTACAAAAACAGAGCTTTGATTTTCTTATTTTTCAATAACAGTTTGATCGCTCCTGTGGCTTGGGAGAGGAGTCAAGAAACTTAACCTGATTTCGATTACCCTGGTTCAGAATGGTGAACAGACATCTTACAAGTATGATTATTGAAAATAAATACATATACATTTTTACACAACAGCCAATAGCCTTCCTTATTGTGTGGATATGGTCACTTAATGAAGAGATGAACACTTTGCACTGAATAGCCAAAAGTCCATTATTTCAGTCAAGGATAAATGTTGAATGTAGTCTTGAGTGGAAAAAAGAATCCTGAATATCTAACCCTCCAACTTTATGACAAAATTTCTATGATGTGCATAAGACTGAGGCACATAAAAAGAATACAATATAATGAGGGTCTTTTTAAAGATCAGCTTTAATGCTTTCTAAAGCTTAAAAAGTCAAATTGAAAGCAGACCTTCAAACCTGTGATTCTTGTAATCATCCAATTGGCAACGGCTAGTGTGCTGCCATCTCTCCAGAAGTATTTATACAATAACTAAGTACTATGAGCTAAACATGGAGACAATTTTGATAGTCCTTTTAAGAACTCCACTACAAAGAGTAGTCATTTCGGAGGGTTCAAACAGCGGCTTTAGTATAGAGAACCAAACAACTGTGCTGTAGCTCTTAAGTGGGCATTAAAGTAGTCCAACAGGGTCATTGTCCCAGCTTTCAATAACCATAATAGATGCCCTTTCAGATCATGGCAGACTTGGTGCAGACAGAAATTCCTTGGTGTTACAAACAAAGCTTGCAGAGTTTGTTTACACTGCAGGAGACCCACTGTTGCTAATGCTAGTAAAGTGACTTACTTTGTTCCATCTTGACTCTCCCATGAGAATCATTTACTTGGAATTTCAATCTGAACACTTACAATTTTATTAGTCTAAACTCACATTAGACCAGATTATTTTCAAGAATTTAGAAGAGGACATGTAATCTCTGTGAAGAGTGTAACTAATAACATTAACAGCGCCTTGTTCCATTTAGGTACGCCAGTAAACTACAACAGTGAACCAGGAAACCAACATAAGGGTTCTTATGTTGATATAGTTGAGTGCCATAGTGGCTTTGTTTATATTTGAATTAAGACGAGTATGATATGGATCTTAACCGGATGAGTATATAGTAAGGTAGGGCTGCAGCTATCAATTATTTTTGTCATCGATTATTCTATTGATTAGTTAAGTAACTGAATATGGTGTTTTGCCTTATTAAATTGCTATATTAAAAGGACGTGTTTGCAAATGTACAAACAGTAATTGTGATGTACTGATATACTTATAAATATAATATCTGTATAATATTTGTGCATCCTAAACTCCAATCTCTACTCTTATTAGCCACATAACTTGATATCTATTTTGATGCCATCAATGGTGTGAGTGTGTGTGTGTGAGAGAGAGAGACAGACAGACAGAGTGAGTGAGTGAGAGGGGTGCCTGTGTAGAAAGAGGAAAGTTTCCAACAAAAGACAAATTAAATGAACGCAGCGAGGTTTTATTTCGTTTCCTTGAGCTGATGTCAGAGACGTCATAACCAGCCGTCAATATCGACTCACGTTCTTAACAAGTCGTTACAAATAACTAATCCCTGCACGTTCTCACTTGTGTTCATCTCGATTAGCGAACACATTAAATGCACAAGTTTACATTATGTTACGTTGCCTTTCATTGTGTCGGATCTGCTCAGTGGACTTGACTGGATGCTTTCCGTTTCACTGCTGCATCACTGAGGACGAGCTGTTAGGTTATGAAACTTCAGTTTGACAGTGAATACAATTAGGAATGGTCCTACACCTTTGATCTGGTCTCTCTTTCCTTATAGCTGTCTTTTCTAAGAGTGCTCCACAGAGCTCTGACGATGCTGTGTCCACGTGGAACACAAGCGGTGCATGCCCTCTGTTGTGAGTGCAATTAATTGAACAAAGCTTTGATTCAGGAAAAATCGCCTCAATCATTTTTTGTAATCAAATTATTTGAATTACTCGAGTAATCGTTTCAGCCCTATAGTAAGGGTCTGCCTCGTTCCCTCTTTTCTCACCTGGCTTGGCGAGAAGGGAATGGTGTGTCTATCCTTCCTAACACACAAGTGAAAAAATAGCTGTACCTTATGAGCTAACTGTGATCTTGGTTGATTTGTGAGTGTCTAACAAAGATCCAGCCAATAAGTGCTCACTAAGGAAAGAGCTATTTGTGCATTGCTTAGTTTGCAAATAAAGCATGAAGTATAGCACCTGTGACATCTATGGCTATGCCTTTTGTGTGATGAAGAAGCATCAGACTCTTAATTTTTTTCTACTTCAACTATACTTCATTCTGCTAACTAGCTGTCTGTGTCACATTTAGCAGAAAAGGGTGTCTTTTTCTCTTTGCTCACCATTTGCTGCATTGCTGGTGACTGCGCCCAGTTTCTCTCAGTGAGAAAGTGATGTCAGGTGTGCCCACAGTTCCCACATCTCTGTCTCACTCTCAGAGTGTTATCTCGGCAAGGCTGAAGTCTAGCAGCTCAGGCTTTCCTTGGCTGGGCAGGACACTGAGGACACAATACACAGTTCAGTTCAATATCAACCATCTTCCTTCTGTGGCATTTTATGCACTCCTGTTTTTTAACTCCACTGAGATAATGGTGCTGGATGAAGAGATGACTTCTCTTTTCACTCTTTGAAAGGAAGACCAAAGAGAATCTGCCTTCTCGTATATTAAGGTCACCGACATGACGGGGGCAGGAGTCTGACCCTGGACTCATGGATGCTATGATTACTGACTCTTGCCTTTTCAGGACAGGATGTGGAATCTATACCTCTTTGGCCTTTCATACCATCACCGATCTGTAGAGGTGCTTATATAAGCTGGCGCACCTGGACGAGCGTGTGAGGAAATGCCTCTTGAATATGAAGTATCAAAGTATCAAAATGGCATACCATGCATACTAGAGCTTCTGTATGATGTGAATAGCTAAAAACTATCATATTTTTTTAAGAGTGTTTCAAATAGGGGTGTACCAATATGAAAATTATTAAATTAATATTGCTGTTATGGTCGATAACCATGTAGCAAGTGTGTAACTAAATTAAATGTACAGTTTAACTCCCTCAACTCACAAAACTCCTGTGAGAAAGTTTGGATCCAAAATTACAATGAGGATCATAGATCAAAAATAATATCCTGACCAAGTTACCTTATCAAACCTGCCAGTTCATGCCATTCATGGCAACCAGGCATTTATTAAATTGCAAAACATGTTTTAAGCTCAAGTCAACTCACTCCATTTAAACTCAAATCTGTGAAAAAGGCTAAATCAGAAATATCAAAAACATGTCCTGACTCTCAGTGCACATTTCTCAGCTAGTAAATGTCCCGAAAATAAAACAATGTTTCCACCAAGCAAACATAAAAAACACTATACAAGTGCAAATCACTGTCAAGTCCCATCTATAAAAATGCTAAATCAAAATATTAGAACTGTGACATAACTGTAACTCAAAAGACACGGTAGTCTTTGTACATTTTCCTACTGCATCAGCAAAGGCAGGTTTTTTTGACAAAGAGAAGCATTTCTGCATTCTCGCACTGGATCCTGTTTCTCTTTCCATCAACAATATGTGATGCAGCAGAGAAGAGACGTTCACTGTCCACACTTGTACATGGAGTCAAAGGTACTTACACGCTGCTTTGACCAGGCAGTACTGCAGTGGGCTCTCATTTCTGGGGATGGGGGGTCTCACTCAGATAGCCATGCACCTACAGGAATGTAGACAAGTGTATTACTAAGTATGTCTGATAAATTACCAGGACATTATCTGGACATTACAACATTGTCATCCCCTTAAGAGCTCTGTTGAACTTCGCTCTGAGCAGATGACCAGTGCCAAAGGTCAACCTCAAGAGGGCAGAGAAGCATTACTAAATAAGGTATTTTATAGTAATGTCAACCGTGCACCAGTGATGCGCTGGTTGATAAGTTTTGGTTTTACTATATACCACTGGCATGCGCGCTTGTCTGTGTGTGTGTGTGTGTGTGTGTGTGAACGAGAATGACAGAGGAAGAGCGCTTTGCGGAGATGAATGAACAGAATGATATGGTGTTGAGAGGAAAAAAAGCGGAATCAATCTGTGGCGCTTGGTCTCGATTCTGTGGCACTGCGCCACACATTGGTCTGGGCCTGTCAGTCAGCCCTCTCTCACGGCAGAGCAGAGGGAGACAGTAGCTGACTTTACAACTTTAGCGGAGGTAGATAAGATGGGTAGATAAGATCGGTTTCACATAAAAGAATCAGCCGATCAGCCGTTACCTGCTGAGGAGGTAAGCCTCAGTTTCAGTGAAATAAGTCACTAGTAACTCTCTATACAGGGATCAGTGTTGGGAGTAACTACATTACTAAGTAAGTGAGTTCAAGTTAGTCAGTAAACAGTTACATTTCTGGCCATTAAAACTGGCTTTTAAATTGTTATTTTATATGAAAAGAGCAAACAACTTCAGAAGATTACACAGTTTGGGATTACTGATCACCAAACTTGGTGGATGTGGTCACATAGTACTGGCCCACACAATGACAGAGCATTCAGGGTTAGGTTTGCTGTGGTATACAGACATTGATGTTTCTGTCCTCAACATAAAGGACAAGAATGCAGTGGTGAACTGTCGCCTCTGTGCAGGTGTGAAAATCGTATCCACAACAAACAGCAGCGATTCTAATCTTCTGAACCACCGAACCAAACAACACGCTGCCACAGAGCTACTCGCTAAAGCCTTGTTTTGAAGGCCTCTTGAGGCTCCAATAAATACACCCATCAGAAGTTCCAAAACCTATCTATTGTGTTTTAGGACTGATAGGACTGATCGATGAACTTTGACAGTGGTCTTGTCCCACAATGTTGCACAGGAACATCGCAATAACAGCCTGTGTGTACATCAACTGAAGAAAAGTCATGCAAGAGTTGCTTTCCTTTGTAAATAATTACCTGAACCAGTTTTAGTAAAGTTATTCAATCATTTTTTGAGAGAAGTAACTAGTAGCTGTAACTAATGACTACTTTTCAGTAACAATGACAATGTCCTGATCTTTCTTTCCCTCCTACTTCTCTACTTGGAAGTAGGGGACACAGAAAATATATAAAACACAGCTTTAAGCATAGAAATCCAAAGACACCCAGCAAGGCTAGCTGATTGAGAGTGAAATTTAAACCGTGATTTTTTTCTATGTTTTGCCATAATCTGTCATTTTCAGGTGATGACCTCAGTTGTTTGATCCTCATGTGCTCTTACAGCATCAGAAACACAGAGGGTTTTGTGCAGATCTGGGCACAAGCAACACAAGTGATTAGACTCAGCTTGTTTACAGCCTATAACCATAATATGAGTGTCTCATTTCTGTAATGCTAATGCTTGGGCAGCGTAATCAAAGCAGTTTGTATCCAAGCAACTTACTCGTGTTTGATGAAAAAGCCTGTAAATATACACCCACTATTTAAGGCTTTCTGTTTATGAAGCTGGGGATGTTTATGTACATGTCTCTTCCCCAAAGACTCTTACAACAAGTCACACAACAATTCATCCTGAAAAAATGAAGCAGCTGTCAGTGGGCTTAGTGTTAGAGGTAATGCACAATATAAGCTATTTGGACTGGAATAATCACGACAAAACACTTGGATAATGCTACACAGGCTGTTCAGACATTAAAGTTCGTGGGGCCTTTTGTTAAACACACATGAAATCCTTTGTTCATAGAGATTCAAGCTGACTGGGAGAAGTTGCCAGCTGGGAGGCCTCAGAGTGTGGTTCCCTGGAGAGGACTGAATGTCATGAAACATCCATTTAAGGTCTCTTCTTTTATATTTTCTGCCATATTGAGACAGAAGAGAGCGTATTATACTGACACACATGCTGACAGGCTTAACAAGAGGGAAACATGTTACATATCTGTTTTGATTTTCAAAAAACACATCACACTGTCACCACTTCTAGAGATTTTTGTTGGTTTCTCCAAACTAAACTTTGTAGCTGGAGCTGTAAAAATAACTTAAACTGAAGGAGCATACTTGTGCCTTGCGCATACATGTGCAGTGAACAGTGTTATGTGGAGGTTTCATAGTTATTTTAGTGCCTATGCTTGATAAAATGGCCAACAAGCAACATAGTCTGCTGTGTCCTTTAATTATTCAGCATTTCAGAGAAATAAAAATGCTTCAGCAAGAATGTGCACACTAAAGTCAACTCCTTAATTCTATAGCTTTCTCTGTAAACTTGACCCAGACCCAAGTGGGCATGAGATAAATTATTTAGACAACCCAAAGTAAGCATAGTTGCAAGTGGTGTTCTAAAGCTAAATGGGTTTCCTTTTTCAATCTTTGTTTCAAGATTTGCCCTAATTAGAAGAAATCGCATAGGAATTTGAAGTGTGGCTCTGTACCAGCATGGGCAAGAGAAGAGGACTTTACACATTTGTAGGGAGAGGAATTGTTTTTCCAAGTAGTACCATAGTTTTTCCATTGTGTCGGACTAAAAACAGCTTTTTCATGAGTTCCAATGTTAAAGGAGAAGTTCCGTTTTTTGCAACCTGGACCTTATTTCTAGCATAAAATGTGTTCATTTACTCACCCATGCAATTTTGGTGTAACTTGGAGTCCTTCAGGCAATATTTAGATCCATTCGAGATCCATGTATATCCATATAATGGGAGTTGTTGGGGCATCGTCAATGTAGCCTCTAAATAAGGCATTATCTGCCCCGAAACTCGTTCATTTCACCAATATTTAGTTATTAATCTCCAGTACTATTATTATTACTATTTAAGAACCTTGATCTTTATCTTTTCCTCTGTATAATAATCATTGTACCCTCTAATGTGTTTCTGTCACAGGATGGTAACCTCTGGTAAGACACTTGTCAGATGCAAAATTACCCGAATGCCTTCAGCCCAGGTGTGAGCATTTTTTTTTCATTTCAGGTCATAAATTCATGGTTTAAAGGGGACATATTATGGAAATATCACTTTTTGAAGGTTCAAATGTGAGAAATGACAAAAAAAATCTGTAATCTGCAGGCTCTCTACGTTCAAATCTGTGTGGTTTTACAAGCTGTTCCCTCAGTTGTCATACAATGATGTCATTAGTTTTCGAATTTGCATCATACCACCCCAACCTGTGAATACTGGTACCGGTAGAAGGGGCGGGGCAAGCAGTGGCTCATTTGCATTTAAAGGGACAGGCACTGAAATCAGCCATTCTGAACAGGGCTGTTTTGAGTGGATGGAAAGAGTGCTGTGATGTTTGATCCTTGGAGTATTTTGACCGAAGCATGTCACAGACATGTCTTTAAGACACCTGGGAACTATTTTAATTTGTAAAAAAGGAGCATAATATGTCTCCTTTAAAGGAAGGTCCTACGAGTTCCAATGCACCATGCCATGTAATTTTAAAGTCTTCCATGTCATTTCTCACGCGTCTGCTCGTCTCATCTCATCAATGAAGTGAAATTATCAGAAATCAAAGCTGTTATGAAAAAAAAAAACAGATTATAATAATTCAACAGCCATGAAACGTTGCCTCCATTATTTTCAGAATAATACATTCAAAGCGAAGGCTCTTTGATGTCATTAATAACATGTAGTGGGTGCAGACCCTATCTGGACAAGTTTATTGCTAAAATGTTATTACAGTATGTTCGTAGCAGAGAACATCAATGCAAGCCAGCGGACGATATATGTAAAAGGGAAGGATAACTAAACATTAAACATTAAAAATGTCAACTTTAAAGGGGTCTTACCTACAGCAGATCTCTCCTCTGTGTTTTGATTTATAATAATGGTAGCATACACAGCTCAGAGACAAGTCTAGATTGATAACATGTTTCTCTCTCTCTCTCCCTCTTTTGTCTTGTTTTGAACAAATCTCATTGTCCTTAAGAAAGGACAATGAGGTGGTTCTTACAGCACAACCGGCCAATCACTGATCACATTACCTATTTAAAGTCTTGCATTTTACACTTTGTGCATTTCTACATGAAATATCTTTACAACAGAGAGCATAAGTACTTCAATTGCTATAGACCGATGTGTTAAACAGACGAGTCTGTACATTATACATTATGATCTGGTAAATAGCTTTTAATGAGCGCTGCCCATCTGCTTTTAAATCCTTTGCACCATTAAAAACCAGGTGCCCTCCTGCAGTAAATAAATCCTGATATAAATGACCGATAGCATACCAAAGGAGGTTGGTGAAAATAAAAATGCAAATGCCACCACTTTGGTTTTCTGAAAAAAACTGCTTGCAATGTGTATCCATAAAATGTGCTGCATTATAATTTTGTTTTTATATTTCTTTTTTAAATTCTAATTGCTCCACTGTACTGTTGAGTCTGCAGTTGTACTTGCCATCTCTTTCTGCTGCTGTCGATGCTGTCAGTAGACACAGACATGGCTTTGATTTTCAAGGAAGTGCAGTGACGGCTGACAAACTGACACAATAATTTGCTTGTAAAGGATTTGGATTTTCACACCAGCGACAAGCAAGTTAGCTTTACAAATACACTGCAAAAGGTTGTGAGGCCTAGAGCTGACAGATAGGTAAACATGCCCCTGTCAGACTTTGTGGAAGTCCTGTTTAGATATAAACCTCTGAAGCATTTAAAATGGTGCTGAGGAAGTTCATGGAAGTATTACAAATGAATAAGGAAGGGCTCCTGGGAAAAGCTTTAGCAAACTCTGCATAACTGTTATCAATATTAGTTGTTAAAAGAGTTAATGTTTTTTAAACATTCTTTTATTTGAAGCAAAATTGATTTTGTAAATTTATTAGCGACACAGCCACAGTGTTGTAACAACTTTAAAGCAACGGCAAACCCTAAAACTTTAACAATATAATAATAACACTGAGACTTTTCTATGAGCCAGAAGACAATATAAGTGATGTGGACTCATCTCCCTCATATCACAAGCCAATAAATCTCCACTGATGCAGTTGTGGCCAAGATCCAGCACAGACAAGGCCTGTGTGTGTCTGAGTCACAGAGCTAAGTCTTATATTAGTGTATTTTTGGGTTTGGTCTGGGATCACTATGGGCCAGTGTCCTGAGGTCAGGGGTCTGAATGAGTTTTGGGAGAAAAACATTATCCAATATTGTGAGGGGTTTAAAGATCTGGTTTAAATGTGAGTGCACATGAGTACACTGATACACAAGTTGTCTCTGATAAAAATGTGAGGTTCAGCTGTCCTGTCATCAGGGTCCAAAATTAACACCTGCCAGGTGCCAATGGCGGGTAAATTTTCTGTTTGGCGAGTAAATCGCGGAGGTTATCCGCCACACTGGTGGGTAAAGGGCTGGGCAATAAAACGATATATATGTATCGCGAAATAACATTTCCTCGATAGAAATATCAGACGTGGTCAATAGAAAGCCAATCATTTACCCAAGTTTTGACGGACAATACAAATTGCCAATGATAATGAGAGTTGCAACGTGCCGAACCAATCATGTGGCTGGAATAGAGCTATGCCCATAGACATGTATAATGTCTATGGTTATGGCTATGCCAGGTTAGGTTGATGCACACAGCTCAAGAAGACATGTTGAAGTAGCAGCCAGCCACAACACGGTAACACGTGCTAATGTTTGGGCTGCTGCAGCCCTGCACGTCAGCAGTGGGACACCACCCGTAAAAAAGAAAAGCGAGAATGAGTGTTCCCTCGAAAGCAAATGTGAAGGAGAACTCCAACGACTGACTGTGAAAAGATGTGTGCTACGTCAGGTTTACGCGGTCCGATTGATGAAACTCTGAAGCGACGCTAAACTTTCACAATGGAGACACCAGGCAGTTGGAGCGGATCGACGTCTGGCTGCGTTCACACGACAAACGGACCACGGTCACGGTGCGGCCGCTCTGCTGCTCCCACCAGAGCAACTGCTGTGTTCACAAAACAGTTCAACTGTGGCGACCTAAACACTGGCCAGACCGAAGCAAGGGCTGATGTCTGACTCAGGACACTGACAGCACTGAGAGACAGTGCTGCACTAACTGGGTTTTCTCACCTTAGAGCACAGTTCAGTCAATCTATTGTGTATATGTTGTCTTTGAAAGCTGCTTGAATATAAACAATATATATATATATGTAAAAATATATATATATATATTATATTATAATCCCTGTTTTATTTATCAGAAACTGTTGTATAATGTTTGTCATTACATCTGTCATGGTCAATTTTTGACAGAAAATAAATATTTAAGTCACAGATAATATATCTTCAAATCTCACTTGTGAGTATAAGGGAACATTTAAGCTTGTCAGAACAGTGATTTGAGTTATAGTTTTATATATATTGATATCGACTGATGTGAAAAAAATGATTGCGTTATATCGCCCATAGCTCTAGTGTTGGCACTAGTGTCAATGTCAGACCAGACCAGCACGATGAAAATAGTGTTCATTTCTACATGTGGAGCCCACAGTGACTCCTAACACAGGCGTGTATATAAATATTTCGTACACATCCAAGACAGCACATATGGCTTATTACCTCAAGCCATTATTGTTGCTGCTGCTGTTTCTGTCATAAATATATACAGAATATATACACACCTATTTATGTATATATGATTTCCCTTCACGTAATTACAATAACACTGATTTGTTGGAAGCCAGTTCTGCAAACAATAAAGTTAGAGGAGCCTCTGATGTCAAGCCCTAGCAACCTGATGTCTCCCTCATAAAAAGGCGGGATATCAAGTTATAACTGAGCAGTCTTACGTCTGTAGAGGCCATATTATATATATAGTTATATATATATATAATTCCACCACAACCTAGTGTTGTTTTCAGGCTATTTAATGAAGGCAAACATAGCGAATGGCCATGTATAACTGCGCTGTGCTCGCAGCTTTTTTCAGAGGCTCGAAAGTTAACACCATATCTGCCCTGCTGCCTTTCGATTAGTGATGCACAGACCTGTTGTCAGAGCCTATCCGCTTCATCCGATCAGTAAAATTATAATAAATCAACCATCCAAACCTATCACAATGGCCCGCCAACTTTTAAATCCCTGTCCCTCTATATTTCCTGTTTTACAAAGACAAAACAGGGACACCAAGTTGGTTGTGCATGAGAGGACTGACCGTGATGACTGTTCCAAAGCAACGTTCACAGCTGCAGACATGTAGGCCTGCATCAGCACATCTGATGTATAACGATCAGATAATGACAACATCAAACCTCCACACACATCAAAACAAAACATCACAGTATGATTCACCTTGTAGTTCGGTAATGCAGATTATAGACAGCCAGGGCATACCCTCTGGTGTGTTCTTGGGTGTGTGTGCGTGAGAGAGAGAGCGACAAGAGAGAGAGAGAGAGCAAGTTAGAGGACTAGTTTATAAACTGTTACTTAAAATTCAGATTATAACTAAGGCTGCCTCGACACTTGTTCACCCATCACACCTGAACCTGTTACCCAACTAACAACTTGCACATCACCACTTCAGATGCACTGAAGGAGAAACTTTTCATTTAGTATAAAGCAGCTGTGGACAGACGATACTGGATGAATAATCCACATTCATTCATAGATCAGTCTAGATCGATTTACTCTCCTGTTTTAACTAAGTTAAATGTTATTTTTCTGCACCGATCTGCCGTAGATACAGCCACTGGGATACAATGGAACTGTAACACAGGAGATTCACTACCAAATCACTGAGAGCTGACAAACTGTGTTACACAACATGATACAGACCACACAATATCCTTTGCTGTACATGAAGGCACAGCATTAAAGCCTTCAACACACAGTTCGCTACAGTTGATAAATGTGACCACTACTACATGACGTCTTCACATAGCATTTGAAACACTTCATGTTTCATATTGGAAACATTTTGCAGCCTCTCTCAGAAGATTTACACTTGGTCAGTAAATGGGAACTCATGGGCAGCTGCTGGACAGCCGACATGCTTCTTTGTTTGATGAAGACAATAGATAACCCCTGCCAACAGGAATAAAAGTGGTGTCCTCAGAGCTTTAACTGGTGAGTTAGACCAGATATGAATCCCTGAGCTCATATTTGCCTTTCATGATTTTTGGACCTGAAATGCAGCAGCAAGAAAAGCACAATACACACACCTCTGGAGATGGAACAATCACTGACAGTTTAAGAGAGCTGAGGCCTGCTTATCTGTTGAGCCAGCATCTTGTCAGACAACAGACACAACATGAGAAAACTGGCAAATTGTTTGACAACTTCTTGTCATTTAATTTGGTCTAAATTGTTACGACCAGGAGTCAAGACTTTCCCTAACGTCCAACTGATGTCACTCTCTATCTCTCACACTACCAAAAGCAGGACTACACCTTAAAGCTGCACTAAATCAACACTTATTTATTAACTATGTGTAATGTGGACTGAGTAGTGCATGGTGACACATCCATGCAGGATTATCACTGTGGCTCCCTTCAGGTCTACTGTCCTCTACCTTCTTTGCACCAAGAGTCAGCTACTAACTGATAAAGAGCCACATATTTCCCTCAGGATTTGGTGGAGACCATCATGAAACTAAAGGGAGAATGGGCATTAGACCTTTACACGCAGACAAAACAAAGGTCCAAAAGATGAATACTAACATAGTGTGTACACTGGTGTAGTATAGTGTGGTGTGGTGTGGAATAGTGTAGTGTAGTAGCTCACTGGGCTGATGATCAATTACATGTCCAAGGTAATTAATAAACTAATGCCAGCAGCTGACATGTGAATGAATTTACCTACAGATTAAAGAAAGGAGAGATGGAGGAACACCTCAGCATCACAGTGGTGACAAAAAGGATCCACATAAGGAAACCAGAGAGCACCAATGTAAATCAACTGGTACAATGGAGTATTATACAGAATAAAAGTAGTTGCACCTCAGATAATAAAGCACACCAGTCATTCTGAAGACTGATCTTAGCTCCCTGGCTATATCATGTATATTTAATATTTACGACCTGACCTTTAAAGTAGACAGAATTTGAAATGTGTGGAAATCATATATTAAGTAGTTGAGCCTGCTGGTAAGATGATATTTAAGAGTAAGATTAAAAAGTTTCTATTAATGACAGTAATGTAATAATGCAGTGAGGCTGTGCAGACAAGTTCAAACCTTAAACATTTACATTCTTAGTATAAGCAGTGTAATCTACAGCAAAGAGGCACAAAAACACATTTTACATAAAAATCACAACAAACACAATAAGACAAATGAATTGGTACAAAAATACCACAGTACAGCATAAGGTTTACAAAATGCAAGCTGCATTAAGGGTCAAACATATTGACTTATCAGTGTTGGGTGGTGGGTGGTGCAATTAGCAGTGGTAAATGTCTTAGCAGGTAAGTCTTCTGTGTGTATATTCACAGTACAACTCAGAGACCTGATATTTGTGTGCACTACTGTGCATTTCCACAATTGCTGAAGGATTTTAAATTTGTTTTAGCACTCCCTGAGATTGTAAAGCCTCAGGCTGATACCGTTGTTATCATCCTGCATCAGCACTATAATGAAAAGGGTCTGCTCTGAGGAAGAACATGATTAACCTATGACATTTCCATCATGGCCGATCTGTCATCACCATGGTATTTGGTATAGGTGCATGAGGGGTTTCAATAACATGTTTTGACTTTCTTTTTAAGTGGAATAAAGGACAGAGAAGCACAGTGAAGGGATAGAAGTTGAGCATCAGTACATGTGTGAGTGCTCAAGAAAAGATCATAATCAAAGGTAATTGAAAGTATGATTATGCTTTGGACAGACAGAATAATAACTGTGATAGCAGATTTTTTGCAGGTGCTTGGAGAATATTGGTGAGACAGACATACTATACATGGGTAACTGTTAGTTGAGAGCTTACATTGATCACTCATACTGTATATGTTTATAAATTTTATTAAATGTAATACTAGTTGCATTTCTGCTCATGTGCACATCTTCATTTCACTCCATGTCATGAACAATCGAGATATCATCCATTCATTATGGTTGCAGGGGAGTCATTGGGGCTAAAGAGAAGGCTCTTCTTCATTCCAGCCAGTGGTTTGACAAACCAGTATGAGTAATATCAGCCATTGGGAGACAGGTCTGTCTCTGGAGACAGAGATTATGTGTTCAAGGCCCTTCAGGACTAACATTTGTTCTTCAGCTGCAGATTCGCCTACAGGCCAAGCAGTTCCATTTCACTTGCAGCTCACACTGTTGACAGTGATCTAACTTTTGATCCCAAGTGGAGAAGAATACACAACGGACTGGGGAAATCCAAGAGGCCGTTGTCTCAAGACTGCTTGCAGCAAGCCTCCCAGGCTGTTTCTTTGGTACAGACCACTAGGGATTCAGCCTCATGGGGCAGGTTCATGCTTCCAACCCATCCAGTTCCTCTCCCTCTGTACAGACAGCTCAGCCAATGGGAGTCACATATGCATCAGAGATGTAGATGCAGAAGATGAGAACCCTTGCTGGCATTTCCCACCCGCAAAAATGTCCAATTATTATTTTAATCTGTGTGTATTTTGTTTTTGTTTTTTTTTAATTGGAATGATTCTCCTCACATGATTAACTCAGTTATATGGAAGAATTCACTTTCCTTAAATAATTCAGACATGAATTCACTTTGTGGTAAAACTCTAATTATCTCCTGTGTAATTTGTAAATTTGAAACACTCCACGAAAACATTTGGCAAAGAACAACATTCTCACGCTATAAACTCTGAAGTCTTTCATATCTCGTGCAGAAATTAACTAGGCTGATAAAAGGTTACACTCAACTTTAATATGACCGATCGTGGATTTACAGCTTAAATCAAATTACTATGGCTAATAGGTTTCCCAAATGATCCATGCAGGTTTAATGAATTGAAGATATAAAGATGATGATCTCCTCATCTGAAATCACTGCTTTCCTAAAAGATTCGTAAATGCTTTGATGTTTGTCTCAGGATGGAGACACCCATGGAGACGACTCAAGATTACCTGAGTTTTATTCCTTTTTGGCCTTTTAATTTTAGTGGTAGCACAATGAGGCGATGGATCTAGGATCAGTAGGTTTTGTTTTACGTCATAACAATGGCTCATTACAACAAATTAAAATAAGATGACCACAGTTAGATTTCTCTGTTCCTACCAGCCTGATGTGCCCCTGTTTTGGTCAGGCTGTGTTTGACCTGAGATTTTATTCACAGGGATTACTCCTTCCATCACTTGATGACAGTCTCTGTGTCTATCTGCTGTGTACTGAGCCATGAAAGCATGTTGTATTACAATGAAAACCCAACAGCTGTGAGCTGCCATCTCTTTTGTTAACTGCTGTGTCACTGCCTTTTCTGTTAATGGCGTTTACATTTTTTTTTCAGTTTCTCTTAACTTCTGACATGTTTAATGTGTTTATCAAAAAACACAATTAAAAACTGAAATGTGTAGTATACATGGCCCTTCTTTGTAGGGACCCTGTGGACATACTGCACTATGGAGCTATCTCTATCAGTCAGTTGATATTGTTAGTATGTCATGCACAGGCACAAAGAGATGATGCAATATATATATCACACATTACATTGATTGACAGCTGGTGGAGGTAACATGCCAAGAGACATCACTACAACCCTGAAAAGAAAGGAAGAGGAGGAAGGCTAGCAAGCAAACATGGCTGTAAATAATGTAGGTTCTCAATTTTTCCATGAAGACTGAAATGTACTCCACATATTGACAATATCTCAAGGAAACTTCCACACACTTTGGTGAGAAACACTGAATCTAAACATAAAGGTTGTTGCCACAGCCACATATCCAAAATCTGATTTTACTGATTCTGGTTTTTAACTGCACAGTATGCAAGAGAGAAGACTGTTGAAAAATGTATGAGGCATTAAAGCCATATTCACCCTAAATATAAATGGAAAGTACAGGAGAGAGATGCTCTTCATTTCTATCATATCCACACAAGGATATACTGCAGTAGTCTGTCAGGTTCCAGGTGATCTGTCAGCTAATGAATTTTTACCTAAATGACCACTTTAAAGCTTGTGCTACAAAAGCCAGTGACATATTTAATCAATATTTCAAGCTGATAGAACAGATGCTATTCAAAGTACAGTAGAGCAGGAAGTGTTTTCTCAGAAACTACTCACTTGTATCATTTATGCTTTTTTTTAAACATTTACCCAGGAAAGTATTGCTTAGAGTATCTCTCTCTCTCTACTAATGCATTCGCACACACACTTATACACACTGATTTACATAGGTATCCATTGATTTATCTGTTGCTGAGTATGGATATGGTAGAGACTTAATGGGGAAACTGAAGATCTAGTGAGCCTCTTGTGTCCCAGCTGCACTTGTACGATCATCTTATTAATAGGTGGGCAGATTGCAGATGGCCTGAACTGTCGGAGGGCTGGGATCAGGTCAGCTAGATACTGGAGATCAAAAGGTAGGTCACCAAACAACCAGGACTATGATCAATGACAATGGAAGTCCCTGTTGTGTTTATAGTGAATTACAGGTGAACAAGTACTCTGAATCAAACTGTATTTTTCATGTCTTATTAAGATCCTGACTGGATCAGTTAGATGTTCACGCACTGTGCCAAAACTTCCTCCACAGTCCTGTGACGTGCACACATCTGTTTCATGCCCCAAATCGTGGCAACAAATGAATAAAAAGCTAGGGCTTAAAGAGCGGAGTGGTGGAAAAAGAGATGTCACCACACCAATAAACAGTGTAAAAGAGAGAGCAGCAGCACAAAAGCAGAGGAATGGTAAAGAGGAAAGCGTCCGGAAACCATTTTAGGAGGAGGAAGGCAGAGATTTTTCTTTAATCCCTGTGAGGCAAAGCGACTTAATGGAAACTTCCCCTTATCGGGCATGATGCAGAGACCTTACCATTGCCTCTGCTTGACTTTGATGTGTTTTGAGAGAGCGAGACCACAAAAGGCTGCTTCACCACATGCACGCACACATACAGCCTTGCAGCCCTTTAGTAGGCTACACAGTGTATTAGATCTTTGCTGCAAAGATACAGTGATCCAAAAAAGCTGGGTTTATTGTTGTTCCCACTCTACACTCCATGTACATAATTTAAAAAGGTATTTCAATTTCAAATCTGATTCCCAGGTGCCCCCCCACATACATCTGTACTGTACACTAATATGGCTATGCCTTGGGCCTGATATTCGTTTTCCAAAGGTGGGGGAAACCCCCCCCCCCCCCCTCCGCGGGCTTCACATGAGGAGGGGGGTTTACTTTGTTGGGGGGTACTATAGGTCTTATATATCCTATAAACAGAAATTACATTTTGTCACTCTCCTCCATCTTAAAACAGTATTCTCTGAACTTTATACACTGTACATGTATACTGTTCTTGTCTCCTTCTCCTCTCTGAGTGGTCATCTTTTGGAGCTGCATCTGTGTCTTCAGTCTTTGTTTTGGTGGCTGTCTCTTCTCTCCAGTCTTCTTGCTCTATTCCTTCAGCAGCCCAAATATCTGCATTTAATTTTATGCTTCAGATATAAATGATGCCGCAACTACACAGCAGTTCAAACTTTTATTTCTCACATGCTGAGGTATAATCCTCAGTTAGCAGTTTTACAGGGTTTTCCCTGGCTTGACTTTCAGATACTGTCCCCCCCTCTATTAAATATGAACGGAGACTCCCACATGCTTGAGCTGTACACTGCTGACTTGTATCATCAGAACAGACATGTCCTGTGATTTTCAGCCTTTCTTTTATTATATTTAGCCTACATCCTTTCCAGCAGGGGTGGTGGGGGTGGGGGAGAGCTGAAAATATTAATGTCAGATATTGTCCCTCCTCTGTTAAATATGTAAGGAGGCTGAAAAACACAGGAAATGTCTATTCTGATGATACAAGTCAGAGGTCCTGAAATGTGTGTGTCTATAATACACATTCTACATCTCGGAGGCGACGTCTTTCCACATACGGGCTTCCTTCGCCTTTCAAACAGGGGTTTGTGCAAGACGCTAGATCTGAATGGCCCCCCATGCACACACACATGCTTTAACCAAGGTGGCGGCCAAAATCAAATCCCTGTGTTAGAACGGACATCT
>OMNW01030545.1:40561-54287 GCA_900303245.1 Selene dorsalis | reverse complement strand
AGGGGTGGTGGGGATGGGGGAGAGCTGAGAATATTAATGTCAGATATTGTCCCTCCTCTGTTAAATATGTAAGGAGGCTGAAAATCACAGGAAATGTCTGTTCTGATGATACAAGTCAGAGGTCCTGAAATATGTGTGTCTCTTCTATAATACACATTCTACATCTCGGAGGCGACGTCTTTCCACATACAGGCTTCCTTCGCCTTTCAAACAGGGGTTTGTGCAAGATGCTACATCTGAATGGCCCCCCATGCACACACACATGCTTTGACCAAGGTGGGGGCCAAAATCATTTAAGTCGGACCGTCTGATGCGGCGTTCCTGTAGTGTGTACTAATGTTGGCTGGTTTGTAATAAGTGCAGGAATTTCCCGCATTGTGAGCGCTAGATTTACGGGAATTGCTTAAATTATGTGCGATACCCATAATCCCGCAGCAAATTTTAGGCCATTTTTGTCGTGGCTAAAGCGGCACATTTTCTGAGGGAAAAGAAAATGTATTGTTGCCTTTGTGTAATATTAGAATGTAATCGCACTGTTCAAATGCTGCTGAAATGTTCTCCTGCCTTCATTTAGCAAGAAAATAGAGTTTAAAAAGCAATGTGATATCTGATCAATTAACAAACAAATCAAATGAGAGACCACTCTTCACATAGTGATTAAGAGACGGAGTGGCCGGCTTGATGCATGATCACAGTGCTGATAACGCTATGTGTGGAGGGGTTTGATGAAATATTAATACAGCTGTAATAACACAATGTCTGGCAAATCCCCTGCAGAGATAACAGCAGCATTCTGTAATCACCATAGTGACAGTACTTCTGGTTTTAATCAAAACACTGTGGTGATCATGTAATACTAGCTGCCCACACCAAAACACTGCAAGTAAACGAAGGCAGAGACAGGCTGTCCTCAGTCACAAATGCAGCCTTGTCTATGGTCTACTTATGAGGCTCTCCCATCTAAACAAATACACCGATGAGATTTTGCAAGTCCTCTTATGTCGTCATACAAACTGCTGACGGTTATACAATAACATGAACAAGTGCAAGCCTTGCTAAATGTTGATATTTGTTAGATCTGAAAAAAATATGGTGATAAATGGATTTGTCAAATGACATATGATCTAACATGCAATTGCCACATGTGGCCACAGGTGTCACCAAAGACAACAAAACATACCTCTTAGAGATTGTTCTTATCCCATTATTACTAAAAAGCAGTCCTGCCCAGCATAGCCCAATGTCTGGTAAAATGTAGATAGCGCAAAAAGATGCTGAAGCGTTCATAAAAATAATGAACTTATTTGACACTTCGAACAATAGTATCAGATCACAGTGGACGTACAGTATGAACTCATCTAATTCCCCTTACAAGGATTGAAAAACAGTCAACAAGAAAGCGAGATGCAAGTGAGCAGAGGGAAGACAGACTAGGAATTAGACAGAGGGGAAAACAGACATGTGATGTTTTTGCATGAAATACTCAACACAGACACACAATCTCACACGTGGATCATTGTCAGTACAAGCTTACACATGTTGTATATCTTTGAACCATTGGCGTAGCAAAAACATAACCACACACACAGACGTTGTGTGTCCAATGAGATGAACACAGTGAAATATAACACACTCATCCGCGTACTCATGCACTCTCACAGAGCCATAACATAGGTATCCACATTACGCATGATCAACAAAGCTATTTAACCATCTGAACACAACCACTGGGCTTATCATTCATCACATATGATTATGTAACAGATTGACCTGATGGTTTTATATCGCAAAGCAAAGCAGCAGAGTAAAAGACACCGATATTGCTGCTTACCTGTGCGCACTGCGCAGCTCTTAATTTAGAGGGCAAGACAACGTGGCTTATCCTTGAACGCGTCTATTATTTCATCAGAGTTCAGTTTCTCTGCGAGCTCTTTTTCAAACATGAGCAATGAGATGCTATTCAGTCTCTCTGTGAGCATTGTAGCTCTGCTGATGGATTTAATCCTGTTTACAACTGGAAAAAGGCGCTCCGCAGAGCAACTTGTAACAGGCAATGTTATCAGAATACGAAGCAAACAGTCCATGTTGGGGAAAACATCTTTGTCGCAGGATGCAACGCGACGGCAATTTTTACAAATTGATTGATTGATCGAGTCGAACAAAACAAAAAATGCGTCAAATTTTGAGATGTGCAGCTGCCTCTGTGGGTGGCACTGGCACACCCTGACAAACCCGTGGCTACACCAAACAAACCCCTGATTCAGTGAAATGTTTAGCTGTGCTGCAATCATCTCAATCAGCTAAACTGGTATTTTAATCAAAGGTTCACGTGTAGCTGGTTAAAGCCGAACCCTGATTAGATGATTTAAAGATTTCATGCAGCACAGCACAAAAATCTGAACATCAACAACTCCACCTCCCTCCAAAATCCCACCCACCTCTTCCTCCTGCCTCAACTCTACGCACCCCCTACCTCCCCCCCTGCATGTGTTGGCAAGGCAACGGTAAACAGAAGAGGAAAGCGAGTGAAACGAGAACAAGACGTTTCTGATTCTGAGTCTGATTCAGAGGTTACTGTACAAACAACAGTGTCAACCCCGGAGTTTTAAACCATATACACGGGGTCAGTGATGAGTTTTAGGATAAAGTGTAAGACAGTAACGTTACTGGTACTGGAAACGCAGGGGAAGAGAATGTTACACAGCACAGTTCTCAACGGATGCACTGGTTCGGGGTGAAAATAAGTCAGGACTGCGTTGATCCGGACTTCAACACGGGTAGGGCCGAGTCGAGCCGCGTCGGGTCCGGACCTGGGTGAGAGCTCTATCACAGAGCCAGTAACATTCACAACTGGATGCTGGTTATCACATCTCACGTCAGGCATGTGGAGGCTTATATCTGCCGTACATGATCATTTCATTATCGCTGCCACCATGAAGTATTATCTGAGTGGACAATAAACACACCAGAGAGTGGACTGAGGTTTACTGCCCCATGCTCCAACTGAACATAACATCGGTACAGCCGCACACATGTGACTTCCTGTGTTTACATATCACTGGGGGCTGTGCGCTATATACATGCACTATATCAGACGCGTGAACCTCTGCAGCCAGCTCGCTACCGCATTTGTCGGTCTGTTATGTTTTTTATATGTTTTTTATTTCCAAAAGTCTTCTTTCTTATGTGTGTTGTCTCGTGCTCTGGAATATCCTCTGCTCTCTGTGTCCTGCTACTGCTCTGAGTCATTTTGTGTCAAAGAAGTTTTTTTTAAAAAGCGTTCTTCCTGGTCAGGGTAGAGAGCTGGCGAAGGCACATTCAGGTCGCTCGTCCAAACGTATCATTCGGACCGGATGATATGATTGGTCAGATTTTTCTCAGAACGATATGAGAATGGAATAATGGAGTTTTTATTCCTGGTGGATTCTCTTACATTTTGGTGTGGCACCAGATTATTAACAGCATTTTAACTTAAACAAAGAAAAGTGTAAAAGTTCCAGGAAGGTAAGAATTGCTTTAAAAAAAGAAAAAGAAAATTTCACTGATATTGAAATCTGGCTGCATCATACACAAGGCAAAATGCAACATTTTATCTGTTCTTGAATTATGAACCTCACTCAAACGACAAGATTAGAAAACAACAGTAGATCACAGACTCCAGGATATTACTAAGATTATCTTTCCAATGGCGCTGTGCATCACCTGCCTTTCTCTCTCTCTCTCTCTCACACACACACACACATACAGGCACGCATATGCCTGTGTTTGCAGTAAGATTTGTCCAGTTTATTGTCTTCCCATACATAAGGATGTCTCCACTAAATAAATAAATAAAAAGTGTTTAATCATTTTTTGCCCCTTTGTCTTTTAACAGTTAAATTATGAACAGGATATATTAGCACGTGTGGTCTGTCTTTTCATGTAGTTGCTGGACTGTGTAGAAATGTTATGCATTTTTCACATGTCATTAATATTAAGTAAAGAAATTGAAGTCACAGGTTTGTGTTTTTGTTCCCTTTATCACACCAGTATGAATGTGAAAAAATGTTTCCCAGTCTGTTTTTGCTAGAAGTGAAAAATAGGTGAGTTATTGAATCTTGATGGAAGGTTTAATAGAAGAGATTTCAAAATATTTATATTATATATTTGGCTATTGAGCAGAACATACCACATTAATGTGGTAAGCAGAAAGCAGAAACTGGAAGTGGGAAATGTTTGAAAAGACTTTTAATGACTGAGACAGCTCTCACATTTTAGGAGACTTTAAATATAATTTTCTACCTGGTCACTACAGACCTACTCAGCATCTGGTAATTTTCCACATGACAGAGAGAGAGTGAGCTGTTTAGATCAGCTGCAATGGATATTTATTTAGTTTGGTGCAGCACTTGCCATGGCAATGATATATTGCACTGGAGCTATTTTGTGTCATCATTTGGTCTGATATAGCAGATCAGTAAAAGGACTCCACTCTGCCATGTTAAGATGACAAATTGCAGGGACGCTGCTCTGACAGAAAAGGACCCTAGTTGCATCATCCTCTTTCCCGCACAGTTTTGATCAAGTCCGTTGAGAGTACTTACAACTAGCAGTGAAAATGAAATGGCAAATGAACACTGTCTTTTAACGAATGGTCTGATAAAAGTAGACGACATTCCACTCCACTGCAGGGATATTTTGTCTGGGGCTCATATCAGTGGGGAACACACAGGGGTTCCTCATTACCAAACACAGACTGCCTCCAACTTCATAAAGCTTCTGATATTGCTTACATGCTATTGACTGCCTAGGGTTACCACCTGACTTCATGAATAAACAACCAGATTATATCATACTCACAGGGGAGGATCCACATACATGATGCATGATGCAAGTAGCATGGTGGGAGGAAGCAGGGCATGGCCTCTGGGCAGGGCAGGCCGCTCTGCTGGGATCCATTGACAGTCAACAACTTAAACTAAAGAAAAAAGAGCTGCTGTTGTAGGTAACACAATACAGAAGGATAAACAAAGTCATTCCATTAATCCTGATGAGAAGATTAGATTAACTTTGAAAATCAGCATGTTCGTGTCAGAGTGTCAGCTTCTTGTTTCCAACATTTTCCACACTCACTCCTCTGTCTAGACTTTGAGTAATCACACACAGAAAACCTGTCTCCAGCAGGTGGACACTACGCTGCATTCACAGTCCTACTGTATGTGGAAATTGGAAATTTTAGCACTTAACGTGTGACTGTTGAACTGCACAATCTGGCATAATTTATCGCTCTTAATACTGCAGTTGGTGCTTAGTACTGTCTAAAGCAGTTTTCTAAATGTAGGTTGGTCACTGACATCAGTCTTTTCACTGTCAACCACAGGAATATGGTGTATAAAGTGTTGAGTCATAATTGTTTTAGTTCCTACCTTATCTGAAGGCAACGTGATTGGGGAAGATCCCTAGCTTTATTATTAAGCTGTCACTCATGATTCTGTATCTGAAAGTGAAAAAAATAAGATTTGAAACTGAAAAGAACATGCAACTGAAAAAAATAAGGCCTCAAATATCAAAATATATGGAAGTTAAAAATGAAAATGTGACTTCATGTAACTTTATTTTCAAAGAATAGCCCCTTGAGATGTACCATCTCATTTTCGAGGGGGTCCTTATTACCATTAAAAAATACAAAACGAGAGTTCAGACATCAATTATACAAGATCATAATATCATCATGATATCATCATATATCATCATTTATTGTTTATTTTGCACTTTATTCACTGTAAGGTGTCCTTGAGTGACAGAAAGGTGCCTATGAAATAAAATGTATTATCATCATTATTATTATTAATAAAAGAATTACCTTAGTGAATCAAAATTATATTCAATCTGAAAAAAAACTTGAGTACATATTTTGTATGATTGATGTATTTTTTTTTAAACTCAAGATCAAAACTTTAATTGTTAGTGTCAAATTTTATTTTTTCAAATACAAAACATTTAGCCCTAATATAGCTCCAAAAAGGATGCATTTTTCTTTTGCAGCTCTGAACAATAAATGTTCTAAAAATACTTCTTTAGTAGGTGAGATATGTCCTAATAAAGCAAGAGTGCTGTAGCTGCCATTCCAGTTTTAGCTCCTCTGAAGCATTTATATAAACAATTCAGGATTGATGTATATATTCAGATATATTTCATTGCCGTAAGTGCTTCAAATTTTACCATGATATACATTTTATACCATACTGTCTAGCCTTATGAGAAATCCAGCATAGAGGACACGTAGAGATGTTGGCCAACAACACCATCAGTGACACAACTACTTTTTTAAGGATATAGTTAAAAAAAAAAAAAGAAGGAGGATTTTTAGGTCATTGATACCTGTACTTGTAAGAAAACACATTGGTCAAAGTGTATCACAAATAGATTGCAATTTAAGGGACATTTCCGGTTTGTAAATTAAATAAAATGACACCAAATGAATAAATAAATCAAAGCACTATTCATTGTTGAAAGAGTCGAAAAAAATACACTAAAGTTCAATAGGTAGAATCATATGGCAACACTGCTTGGAAGACGTCACAGAAGTCACTGTCATGAGAAACATAACCACTACAAAAAGTGGAACATGAAATACCAGCAGGGCTAAGTATTGCGGCTTTTTACTGTCATATTAGCAAAGCGTCGATGAGAGAGGAAGCTAAAATGAAGTTTGACCCTCTTCAATCAGTGTGCCCTCTTTCTGCTCACAGTAAGTATCAACCTGGTCACATAGCACTTGCCTTGTGCCACCATGCCAGAGTGATATGATAGTATGCTGCACCAAACAAATCACACATGTCATTTTCTCTGAAAACATAGCAAATCACACTACACAATGGCCACTGAAGCAGAATATGTACACTCACAATGACTGCTGGTGTGTGTAATATATCTGTCAACAGCAAACAGTGAAGAAGCAGCTGCTAGCCTCTTGAAATCTTTTGATGCAAATCTGGAAAAGATGTCTTTTTGCAGTGGAATTATCAAGGTAATGGAAATGTCAAGTCAAAATATGAGGCAAAGACCAGTGATTGTGTAGAGGTCACAACGGGACAACATGGGTGTATACAATGTCTACTTCTAATCATCTAGACTTTTTTGTAGAACCATGACAGCATGATTGGGGTTCTGAGCTGTCAGTGCAGGTCAGTCATTTTAGACTTCAACTTTAGAAGAAAAGTTAAAGTTGAACTACTTGCTGTTTCTCTGAATCTTTGTCACGTGGACTCTTCACATACTTTCAGATAAAGCCTCTGGGCTTTGCATGAGCTCAGTGCAACACTAACACATTTACATTCAACCAAAGGCTAAAGATTGTTGAAATATCAAAGAGATGATGCTTAAAGCATACAAGGACAATATCTTGAAGAACGTCATGGCTTCTGTTCCCTGACTTTTTGAAGGTAACTGCTTGAGTTCTCAACAGCATTCACTGTCTGCCTTCACCTCCCCCACTCGCTCTCGCTCTCTCTCGATGTCATTTCCCATCAATGGAGGGAAATTAAACGAAGGGACGCGCTCACTGTCTATTGATGACGCAACACCTATACACACACACACAAACTCAAACACACTACACACAAAAACAGCAATGTCCATGGTGCTGTGACACTCAATCCCTGAACACATCATGGCCACACAACAATGGGAATCCACATTTTCATTCTCCATACACACACGTTAATTCACAGCACAAACTCATACTCGTCATAGCTACACAAAAGAGAGACGGTGATGTCGTGAACGCGAGCCGAACGAGTGAGATCAGGAAAAGGATGGGTGGAGAGTGTCCTGTTATTGTTATCTTATGCCAACCGAAGAATTAAACTTGTTTATTTGGGTGTTATAGCTCTTTTCTCCGGAGCAGAAAAAGACACAAATGAGATCATGAATCAATGAGGGAAAAAACAACGATTCAACAATTAGTTGGCTAAAGGCAAAATCATCAGATTCAACTACAAAAATCCACCCCTGTGTGTAACCGCTAGCATTTCCCTCCGAATCCAGCACCATTCCAAATATTTTCCAGACCTCTGATTTCCTCATTCCTCGAGAAAGCAATGGTGAATTCACCTGCGGTAAGTTTACTTTTAACCAACTCCATCTTCTCCAGGCTCCAGGTGCGAGTAAGCACACAGCGGCGCCAGGTCTGGCCCCGCCCCTCTCCATGAAGCAGGCAGCAACATAACAACATATAATATACAAACTGCAAGAAATGTGTTTTATGTGGGGAAAAAAGGAAGCCTGAGGGCCGACCTGACCTGAGTCATTTGCATAATTTTTTGGCCCGAACCCAGCCGGAAGCTCTCTAGTAGAAGAAGAAGAAGAACTCTAGTAACTGCTAAGACTGATGCCTGTTTCAAGGAAACGATTGGGCTTTTGAACAGTCAACAAAGGCGTTTCAGTGTGGGAATCAAGAAGCACAATACTGGTTAATTTTTCTAGGTTATCTTGACAGTGTCCTGCGTAAATCAGGAACAGTCACCCACCCAAAGGATATCAGCAGAATCTCTGCCAATGGCAAGATGATGGTTGTAATATAGTGTTTGTTACAGCAGGGTAAACACAAAATCTGTTGATGACGCTCTCATTGTAAGAAAAATATTTACTCACCCTTTTACTAAAAGTCTTACTGTTTTTTGGTCAGAGCCTTTTGTTGTTTTGAATAATTTGTGTAAGATCTCTAACCAATGATAATTTTACTACTTATCGATGAAAAACAGACTCTTGTTTTGTTTTAATTCTGCTGGCTTATGTTGCTTTTCCTATGGTTGCAAAGTCAAACTGGTAGTTTTAACATGAGCCTGGTCTTTAGCTTTCTGCTCTTGGTCACTCTTGGTAGGAAAAATAATCCACACTCCTTCACAATAAACACATCCGTTTCCTAATAGGCCTCTCTTCGGTAAACTCACTCACAACCTACAATATCCTGAAGATATCAAAACTCAAATGTCCCGTAACAGTCTAATGATAACTGCTAAATATAAAACCAAAGAAGTAAATAGGGTATATTTTGGCAGGCTCTGGTCCCATTAGAAATATTTCAGTGTTTTTAGACTCTGATTTCATTTTCACTAAGCAGTTTAGCAACATAACATTAGGCATCTGTCAACATGGAGCAATGCCAAGATGAGATCATTGCTTCCATTCCACGGTGCACAGGCTGTTCTTCATTTCTTTGTCTCCAAACAATTAGATTACTGTAACTGAGATTACTGTAGCCTGAGTAATCAGTTGACCGTCTTCCGATCACACTTTGAAGATTTAGAAAATTTGAGCACCTTCGCCCTGTTTCAGCCCCACTGAAGTTACTTACACCCTTTAGAATCAACCCAATCAATATTTTGTTTCTAAAAGTATAAGTGGGCCTGGACTCTTCCTGCATAGAGCATCTCTCTCTGTATAGTATTCATAGCTTGAGGTCTGCTAACCAGTTGTTGCTGACTGTCCCCATGGGCAAGCTTAAGACAGAGGGCAGGAGGGCATTTGTTATCAGGACTCCAAGCTCTGCAGCAGCCATGTTTGAGGGATCAGCCAAAAAACTTCACTGCATTCTGTCATATTATTATTAAAGACTTTTTAACTTTACTTTTAATTGGCTTTTAATTGGTTCTGTGTTTGGAGTATTTTTAATATCTGAAAGGCAGAGAGCAGGAAACCTGTCTGAAAAGTGATATAAAAAAAAAATCAAAAAGTTAATATTTATTATTCCTGTCAGGAGAAGAAGTATTTAGCAACGGGATTATAATTAAGTGGACAGAATATGTCCTTCACTGACATACAATAATAATCTGAAATAATCTGATCATGCAGTTGTGTGCTCTCTATATTGCTGTGCCTACAGTATATGTAGATGTTTTAAGTAGTATTATTGGCGCAATTTACACAGGATGCAGTTGGAGCAACTATTCCAATTACAGACTAGACTGCAAAAAGCAGTATGAGTGGTAATTAAATAGGAGGTAGCCTAAAAATCTACCAAAATTCATGTATCAGTTTCACAAATGGGTAATATCTGATTAAAATGTGCTGGTTGTGGCTTTTGGCAGCATGAGAAACTAATAATAATAATTGGGTAAGGTAGTGTTCAACAGCTTTTTATCACAAGCTAAGAAGTTATGAATTAAAATAAAAGCAACTTAAAAAAAGACCACAAATACTGTATAGACCATCTGGGCTCGGGTCTCAGTCAAGGCTGAGCACTCATCTTTTTAGTCAGATTCAAGATCAAGATTCAAGTCCAATTATACCACAAACACAAATATGTAAAAATAGTTCTCTAAAAATCTGAGGTCATGTCATTGTTAAAAGACTTACTGACTGTGAACAATAAAGGAAGGTAAAGATAACTGGTGCAGCACAGGGTATGATTGACATAAAACATGAACTCTTATTATGTGAGGGGAGAAAGAGTAGAAAGATAAAAAATCTCAACTGTTTCAGTGCTTCAATCACAAGGCTGCACAATTCTGAGTGGAGCTGTGAAGAGTATCATTAAAATGACAGGAAGCTGGCCCAGTATTTAAACCCACAACAGAGAGGTAGGAGGTCAAAACTGTAATCACTTGGGCTGTCGAATTGTCCTTCAGTAAGGCATCAAACCCCCCGGCTACACAATGATTGGGTCTTTCTGGTAAGGAACATCAGCTACAGTAAATGTCTTGCTTGTAAATGAATTCTCATGTGGTTCTCTGTCGCCTTTTGCAAACAACATTTCAACATTTAGATGAGTTATACTGTGACGGATAATAAGGCGCAGCAGAAGCAGGCAGAGGAGCTGTTTAGAAGAACAGTTTCAATGAAATGTTGCAGAAGTTTGGTTTTACAAATCAATAACAGCCAATTTAACATTTCCCTCTTGCTGCCTTTAACTGCCCCGGCCATCCATTTTCTGAAAACCACAAGATGTCCCTTTGCTGATACACTCTACTCAAGTGAATTTCCAACTTGACTAAACTGACTGTTTTGGGGCAATAACACTTGCAGAAGAAATAAAGAAAGCTCTCATTCTAAATCTGAGTGTTGTGGAGTCTGGGGACTTCATGTCTCAAGAAAACAGGAGACAAATAAATAAATCCAAGATTTGACAGCTCAGGCAGCCCCTGGTTAGAAGTGACAGCACATCAGCTACAAGTAAATAGAGGATAAGGCATCAAACAGTCACTAATTGGACAATGGAGTCGAGGGAACACTCGGACACTTGTCTTGAGGACAAGGTGTCCACTTTAGATTTGTTTGATCAGGTCTGTAGACATCCACTAGCTCAAAGTTGTTCCCTCTCAAACCTTAGTCACACTTTGGGGAATATGAGATTATATTCAGCACAAAGTGCAATTGGATTTGGATACGCTCACAAAATGACTTAAAACTGTGGTTTAATCAAGGGCAAAAATCAGCATTTGAAAAGCATTTTTTTTCACAGGTACAGCTAAATGACTTGTAAATATCTAACAGCAATTTTTCGCACTAAAAATTTGATCTAAATTGTGATAATTTTCTAGCAATGAAACCCTAGAGTTGTGATTTACATAATATTGAACAAGGTGTCTCTGTATTCAAAGAATAAGAAAAATAGTAACTTCTTGTTCTTATGGTTTTTAGCCAATCACTTAACCTGTCATGCTGAAGTTGTACCTATACGGGCTACATCAGTGTTATACCCTCCTTGAGTTTGCTCCATGATATTCAAAGGGAATAATCTTTCACAAGTGGAGATATACTTGCACATAATGCTTGCAGGTCTGGCCATGTTTTACATCTGACCACTGACCTTTAATGATACTGATAGTTACACACTGTAGCGGCTTGAGCCAATATTACCTTGACAAAGTGACAACACTCACTGCTTCACAGACTGTAATCATGGAGTTCCACATTCAGAAGTTTTAAGATGATCACAACAATGATGGGACGAGCTTAGAAGTTTAACTAAGAGATTCTAACAACCTGCTTCACCAGCTGTTGTTTGTCGTTTCTCAACAACTGCTGTGCAACAAGCTAACTACTGTGCAGGTGAGGCGAGGTGATCACTGAGATGGTTACCGGAGCACTGTTTCTAATCTTCGGCCCAGTGTGAACGTACAGACAGTGGAAGGCAGAGATTTCACCGACTGATAGAAATTAACGTAAATTAACTGACTGATTACATCTGATGGTTAATTATGTAAGTTATAATTAGAACAGCACCTCTGTCTATTTGAAAATTGCAGTCTTCAAAATTGTGATTTTGAATTAAAGCAATGAAGCATTCTACCTTTTTCAGGCAAAATGATATCCTCTAAAATTAAAAACCACAGTTTCCTTCTCTTTATCGTTGTTATTTTTGTCAGCGGCATAGTAGTCATCGTTGTTGAAGTCGAGGTTCGAAGGTTTTATGTGAATGTTAAATATGGAGTAAATAAATAATTTCTGTGTATTAACCTTCTGCCTTCAATTGTGTCGAGCATGTGCCCCGTGGCCAAGAATTGATTTTTTCTTGTGCGTGTGTGTGTGTGTGTAAGACAGACACTATTAATCACACTTTAAAATAATTTCCTTGGGATTCTATAGGATAAATTTGTAATTTTCATGAGCTTAGGTATACTTAGTAGGCCAGAAACTTTATCCAATTCTCAAGCCATCCATGCATTCAATTAGGAAGAATCCTCTGCAAAGCCAGGTAGGCTTTTCAGTCAGTGCACGCTTCTCCTAAAGGCAACCAGGAAACCTTGTAATCTACAAATAATTGGTGACAACTCACCCATGGTCTTATACGCAGCGAAGCCTTCCATAGAATTCTGCACTTTATGTGTATATTTTGTTGGCGAACATAATGCAATTCATGTGAGAGACACACATTTAGTGTTGATTTATTCATGGAAACTCTTCACATAGAATAGACACTGCACAAGGTAAACGCCTTTGCCCAAACATCCCCTTGGCTAGTATACAGCGAAAACTTTATTTCAGGGAGTTGATAGGCTCTGTGATGCTGCCTCTGCTTTTCCATTTAGTGTTTGCTGCACATATCCTGGCTGCTGAGATTCTGTTACTGCAAATTGTCTTCAGTCACATATTTGGTTGAGAGAATACAGCTGATAGAGTTAAGGTTACAGCACTTTAGAATTGACTTTGAAGATTTGAAGATTTTACTCCTGATTGAAAGCCTTAAATGGTGTAGCCCCGTACTTTTGTCTGTGATTTGCTAAATTCATATGTGAGCCTCAACACTGCCTGCCTCCAGCAGGATCATGTGACCAGGTGACACCTGCAGGCATTTGTTGTAACTATGTAAATTCTCTTATTATATTTGCATTATATTGTACTATCTGGTATTGTTATAAATGTTATTAACATGATTATTTCATCATAAAACACCACAATAAAACCTAACAGTAGGATGTTTTTCATTTTCTCCTCAGTGCACACATATACATACTTCAAAAACATTTTTCTACAATTTTCTACATTGTATAATCTACATTTTGAATTCAACAGACCTAATTTTTTGCAAAAAAGAGTCTGCAGTTACATGTCTTATGTTAAATATTCTTTTTTTATAATATGTTGCCAATAAAATGCAAATCTAAAATTGAGTAAAGAGAGCTGAGCTGAGTAAAGTGGGGCCTTTTCATGACAGATTTTTGTGATTGCAAACAAACTAATATGAAGCAGGTGAAAAAAAACTGCAGTTATTGGCAGAGCAGACCATAAAATACCTCTTTTC
>OMNW01030545.1:22560-40541 GCA_900303245.1 Selene dorsalis | reverse complement strand
CCTCTTTTCTCAGAGTTACTTCAAAATTGAGGAGCCATTAAGTCCTTCTACAAGCATTCACTGTGAAAACACTTCAGATAGACACAAAGGAAGGATAAATAAACACAACAACATCAGAATGGTGTAACATGGTAAAGTCACAGCTCTGCAAACTGTGTCTGTAAACAAACCTGCTCCTGGTGTCAACTTTTCAACGTCCAGAACAGCTCTCCTGTTTTTCCCATGACAAGATGGATTCCCATTAAGTTCCCACAAACATAACGGCAGTCACAGTACAATACATGACGAGGGTGTTGAAGGGTGTGAGGAGAAGCAGGGGAGGTATGAAGAAAAAGAGATGGGCAATGAGCATACAGCAAAACCCAAGCCTGAAAACAGAAGACCGCTGGACAAGAGGACAAACAGTTGGTGAACTCAGTGTCTGGAATTAGTTGCTTTATGTTCATCTAGATATGGATTTTTAAAACACATTTCAAGTCGACATGTTTCCAACTTGCTGTTAAAAAAAGTACAATCATTTTAGTTGTAACAGTGCAACTGAAATTAATTTTCACATTGCTCAGTTTCAAGAATCCACCATGACCCCACTGAACGGCTCTATAGGGAAAACATGTCATGTTTTTATCACAACAGCAAAGACAGATGAGTTGGCAAATTTTAAATTAAATCTGTATTCTGCAAGCCTGGAGAAACTTCACTCCTTTCAAATTATGCACTCTGTATTTTTTATGTAAACAAACATTGGGTTTAGATAATGTGTCTCTCCCCTCCCCCCCCACCCCCGAGAGAGTCATAATTTGTCAAGGTGAGGAGCTTTTCACAAGCTTGATGAAGAGCTCCATTAATGTTGAGGTTTGCGGGAGGGAAAAGGGGAGTTGGAGCTGAGAATACAACCGGCGGAGGAAGAAGAATAATTGTTGGAAACAGTTTTCATTTCATCAGGCCCTGAAGCCCAAGGAGACGGGGCCACAGTGTTGAGAGGTGGGAGGGAGAATGAGGGAGGAGAGGGAAAGAGGGGGGGGCAGCTTAGGAATTAATTGCAGGGGGAAAATTATTACTCGGCTGTGAGCTGAGGGAGAGAGGGAGGAAGTGATGAGGTGTGAGCAAGGCTCAGGATGGAGGTGGGAGGTCAGGCATGACCAGAAGGAGGTAGAGTCTCTGAGGAAATGGTACCTGCAAACATCTCTGAACATACTAATAACAAACGAATACAAGACTGAACAATCTGTGCTGCTGTAAAAAATTTTAGTAATACTAATAAAGATCTGCCTTCACGTCAACAGTGTTTGTTTTAGCATCAAGACTACGATAACTAATAATGTAGTGTCGTTAACTCCTTTTCTCCTTACCATGGGATTAACTCAACAAACACAGCTGCCCTGGCCTCTGTGACTTCAAAGGTGTAAGATCATATCTAACATCATAGATTCCACCTGACACTAACATATGTCATGTGATGTGTATCTGGATAAATATGTGAAACTGTGAAACTAGACTTAAACATGTCTTTTACAGGACATCAGAGATATAACACAATCACAATCACTACATCACCACACACACTGTACTGTACTGTACTGTACTGTATCACTTCCAGTTGACAAAGCAAAGCGGGTGATTAAAACTGAGTAAAGATTTTTCTACTGCTCACTCCTATTCCTCTATTATAGGCAAAAAAGAAAAAAAAAGAAACAATAGAGGGCGATACCAAAGTGTCTAAGTGCTTCTTGAAACTTTGTGCTTGTTCTCAGCTTGAAGTTGACAAGAACACCACTTGTGGTCCGTGACTCGATGCTGGCCTAGACTGAAGGAGAAATTCAATTACACACAGCCACCATCATCTTGGCCTTCATTTAACTGTCATCGTTCAGTTTCACGGGGGAAGTTCAAACATTTCACCCCTGCTGATTGATGGCAGGTAGTTGGATGACTGGAATTGCTGTTCTCACCTCAGTTGTAAGACAAGCCACCTCAGCAGATAGTAATTGCTCTGTGCTCTAAGGTTCATCAAAGCATTAAGTTATTGGCTTGATTAAAGTTATTAGTCACATAGAGGGGAAACGGAGATGAGAGAACCCCTTTCCATTTTTAGAGTGAGAATAAAGACTGAGAGACGACATGACTATAGCGCGACATCAAATCTGAACATCAACTCTGCTTATTTACATGTGGGCAAATATGGACATGGTAAGGTAAAGATAATGGATGTTAGTTTGAAGAAGCCCTACATCTTTTACACATGAGCTGGCATGAATTCTTGCATAAAAACATACTAATTTATGCATGTGGTGATACTTGATTCGTTATCAGAAATATACAAGAATCAACAGTATCTCATGCATCAAGAAGGAGCAACATTTTCTTCTTTTATCGTGACAACTAAGTTATTGAAGGGTGAGTTCACCCAAACTCAGCTCTTTCAAAGCAAAGTGAGATAAGAAGGGGTGGGCTTCATACTGATGGGTTTTACTGTTGTGTTTTAAAACGTTATTGGGACATGAATCACTTCCGTCTTTCACCTTGATGCAATTTTTCTCAGAGATGGAGATCTCAGTCTTGCCAAATCAAAGACAAACATTCACCATGGCAGGCAGTGATGATTTTTCCACCCCTTGGTTATTTAGGTGAACTTCATGTTCACTGCGTAATTGATCATAATTGAATTCACAAATACAATTATTAGAAGATGACCTCAGCAAATCCTCCACACAACAGAAGAAGTTCAGAAATTGACTTATTTAATTGTACATGAGTAGCTAATAGTGTAATCATTAGAACTGACAATTAGCATGACTGACGTCCACAAATTGAATATTGTAGGCTACATGTTAATCTCTGTCTGTGAACATTTCCAAAACTTTGACGCAAGAGTAAAAAGAATTTCACAGAGCAGAGTCTGGGAGTCTGCCTACAGACAAAAAATGTAGAATATTTAGCAGTGTCAGGGGTGATTTTATGAGATTCAAAGAGAAATAGAAATGAGAAATTATTTCCAAAGGTGTCAACACAGTGTAATTTCAAGGCTGTAACATGACAGGAATAAAAAGAGATGGTATGACGTTAAGTCAGATGCCAACAAATGTTTTGCTGAAGTAAAAAAAAAAAAAAAACATTCCAAATGGGAGGTGGTCACAGAGATGTCACAGTCAGAGAGATGGATGACAGGACTTATTCATTAGGATCCATTATACTGTCGATGATGTAACACTGTGAATGTGTTAAAGCCGGAGGACGCTCACTTCAGTGAATTGATAAAATGTGAGGCAGCTGTTTTGATTATTTAAAGGCAATTTAAATGCCCAACACTGTGGTCAGATTTAAACTATTTCTCTTCTACTGTGTCTGACCTTAACCTCATGTTGAAAGGTAATGTCATACTGACACAGGATATCTACCTTTTCATACTGCGTCTACAGTACGCAGCCTTTGGTTCATTCTTTATTTTTATCAGACTAACACATCTTTTTTTTCCTTTAACTGTCTTGAGTTATGTTCCCGGTTTAAACACTCCCAAAAAAGACTCCAGGACACAGATGATACATTTCCTTGAAGTTTACTGGGAATCCTGTGATACTGTAAACACAAGACAACAAAATATCTGCATTATTTAACAAACCAAACACCACGGTATCTGGACCAATAGCACAGCTTAGCCATCCTAACCACGTAGTTAACATAATGAAATACAACTAAGCCAATCAAAACAGCAAGCAGCAGTAAAATAAAGAGCTAACTTAGCTTAGCAACACAGTTAGGATCTCTGCGGGCTTAATATCCACACTAACTCAAAACTGCTTGATAGCTTCATGTTATAAGATGAATGATACTCACAGACGTTGCCTTAGCAAAGAGGGAGAAAGAATAGCGTGTGAACTGAAGAGCTGACGACTGGCTGTGCTCACACAACTGTAGCAGATCACTGCAGGGCGAATTAACTTCCTGTTTCCCAGCATGCAACGTTTCTATGTTGCTGTGCTTACAAAAATAAACATGTCACACTGAACTGTGGCTGTATTTGAAGCCGCCTACTATACTGGTAGTTTGTACTGGTTTGGCCAAAATGAACCATATAGTATGCAGAATGCAAACAATTATGACATATATAATTCAGTCTGTTGCGGTATCAATAGGGTGTTTGTTGTTTGTTGTCTGTGTAAGAGGGCTTAGTGATCACCTGATTTTACCATTTATTACCCTGATATCGGAAGCTATTTTCTTGAGTGCTGCCAATGTAGACATCATCATCATCATCATGATTATCATCAGCCTTTGCTTCATCAAAGTAAACTGTTGTCTGCAAAAATGAAGATGTTCATTGGGTCTAATTTCTGGGACAAGGAGCATTTTAGTCTCTGTGCTCAGACAAAAGTTTCTGAATTAGTGGCTGCCCTGATTTAAGCAGCATGTCTGCTCACACTGTTGATGGTGGGGAATAAAAGTGAGACTCCATTATACCTCAGTGGGTGACTTTCCTGGGGAGTTACTGTCAAAGACAAAGGAGAAAAATAAAGAGAACAGAAAGAAAAAGCAGTGTGCTATACAAAGGTTTGAAATTATGGTGTAAGTTCCTGAATCACAGGTTGACAGACATACCTCCTACAACCAATTATACAACTCTTTCCTAAAAGCATTAGTATAACTTACTTACTTATGGTTACCTTGAATACAAAGGTTGAGAAGGCTTTGTCCTGAGAAGCACAAGGACACATTTTATTGTTATTGATGAGAATATTAATCAAATGTCAAAAAGTTAATAAAGGCCAATAAATTAATTGATTTATCATTCTGAGTTGGCTGTTAGATGGAGAACTCTGTGTATAGGACTCTGACATTGTCCTTTTCATTTCAAAATAAGTGAAGCAGCTAAATTGATGGGTGATTAAAGAGGAACAAGATTGATGGTTTCACATCAGCACAGCTGACCGTGACCATGTAAGGAAAGTTTATGGGCTTCAGGCCTTTTCCTACATATATCACTTTCTTTTTTGCATCATCTTTTCTTTTAAGACCAACTTATGCTAAAGATTTAGCCTTAACCTTTGTAACACTATACTGCCATGTAACATTTAAAATACCAAACCACAGAAGACTAGGTCTGCTAAACCAACCAACCAACCAACCAACCAACCAAGTTGCTCACAGACACAATAAAGTACAGTAAGAAAACGATCTGCATTTTAATCAGCTTTATTTGACCTGTTACTGATATATCACAGTGGGTACAGATCGTACCAAATACATACCAATCCCTAGAATCAGCTGGGAAAAACAGGTGGAAGGTGGAATGCAGCCGTCTTACAGTAACATTACCAAAACAACACCTACTCTAAAGTCACCAGCCAGTTTGTTAGTCAAGTCAGAGGATCAGTGACAAAATGTAACTACAAAATCTGCAGTTCATTCTCATTAATTCGATTTTATTTTTACTTCTATCCAACACACCCTGGGCATCACAGCAATAATTCTGATTTGAAAACAAATGACTTTCACCTGCTTGCAAATCATTACTTTAAATTTGCTTTGATCCCTGAGCGCCCCTCTCTCCATATCCCCTCGTCGCTCCATGTGTTCACAGTAAACTCTGGCAAAAATGTGATTATATTGTCAACAGCGCTGCTGAATAGTTTCCCACCTATCAATCCTCTCCTGTGCCACAGAGCAGTATTGTCCTGTTTACATTCCAACCAATATCACTGAGCAAAATGTGCCAACCTCACAGTCTTATCCTCAGAAAATAGACATATCCTGTTACAAATTCATGAAGGATATATCACTAATATATTTCTACGTCCATCTAATCTCTTTCACTGTTCTGAAAATCACAATATATCACACTGCATTAGTGCTTACAACAAAAGTGCAGGCCCTTGCTTACTCCCCATAGGTAATTAGTCAACCTCCCTGGAAAGTATTCATGTTTTAATAAACTTCACACTTCCAATTATTCAGGAAAAGGTCTTTTAAAAGGATCTTTTAATTTCATCTTCATGTCTATGCTTGTCAACACCTCCCAGATGAGCACACCTTTGTTAATTACCAGAGAAAATTCAACACCACTCTGGAGGGATGATAGATCACAATATGCATCCTTCAAGGCAATTATTACTTTGTAGCACATGTAATTAAGTAGGGAAATATAATGTAGCAAATTAATTATGATTAATGGGGCTAATTTAAATGGACAGAGCAGTGTTTTAATGCTCTCATATTTTACCTTTTTTATGAACGCCGTCTCAGTCTGAATGTCCTCGCTGCTCCTCACCACACATCAGTCTCTGGAGACCTAAAGGGTGACAGGAGAGAGATGGTGCAGATGATAAACCTGTGAGGAGTTTAATTTAATTCTCACATTGTCTGTGTATTTCAAAAGCACAAATCCCACATTGTCAGTGTTTGGACAAACAAAGAAACGTTGCATAAAATCACCAGTGACCAGTGTGAATGCTTAAACTCCCTCTGCATTACAGTCTAACATAAATAACACCTTAAAAAAAACGTAGCAGAGTTTGTTTGTTTTTTTCTAAGACCTTTGTTAATAATATATTGCTATTTTTGCTGCATCACTATTTACTCACTGTTACTATTCAAAGATGACAACAAATTATGTTTTGTTGCTTTTTTCATGTCTTGGTGTGTTTAAAGATAAAAAGAAGAACTGAGCGCTATCATGATGTAACGCATCATCAAACAGCTGATGAAAAAACTTGCAATGATGACATTTGATTAAATTGTCTTAAAATCTTTTCAAATACACTTGTTTGAAATACTGAGGATAATAATTTGCCAAGACAGGGACAGCAACAACAGTGACAACAAACAAATTCAAAGAACTTATAAGACAGATCAACATTAACACCTATTACAGCATGAAAGATGTATACTTGTTATAAAACAAACCTTTCTGGGACAGAGGTTCATGTGATAACAGATTTGAAATAAAAATATCTAGAGCAAAATATCTGAGCAAATGCTTAAACATCACCATTGACATGGCAGAGAAAGACTTGTAGAGTTTGGATCCAGAACTATACAGCTGCTTCACTGAGTGGTAAGTTTTCAAGGTTCTTTGAAACTGAAACATTAACTATATAGTTATCTTTTAGTCCTTAAACAGGCTTTTAAACAAGCACTACCAGAGCCTAAGAGATACTCGACTTTACAAGGATAATCAAATCTGATAATGACAAAAGCTCACATGGACAAAAAGCTGCTGAAATGTGGCTACTAGGGAACTGTAACCATAACACACTGTACTGAGTGTGTAGCAATTAAAAAGTTACCTTGTCAATGCTCTTTCGGAGACAAATGTGTGATCTACTATCTTTTTGGCATTTAAGTGCTGCATTTCCTAGTCCACCAACATGCATACAGCATACATACAACATGCACATAAAATATATATGTATATATGTGTACTATTCATATTCACTATATATAGTAGTGAATATGTAATTAGACAGATTTACGTAGTAATATTTGTCAGGCTGTAGATTTTTTGAACTGTCCTAAAAACCAGCCTGAGGCCGGTCAAAGCCTTGTCCTCACTCCTGTTTAGACTCTGGCACCACAACTGCAAGAGCTATATAGACCTTCAGGGACGACTTGAGAGAAAACTATGGAGAGTGCTCAGCCCTACCAGGAATAGTTAAGATTTGTAAACACTTGTGAGTTTAACAATAAAGCTACATCTAGTTGTGCTACTAGCTTTTTTAGTCGGCAGCATAGGCTCCATCACATATAGAAGGCACAGAAGCTCCCTCTAAATGGGACTTCCTCTGTCCAAGCACTAACTCAGTAATGTCCTTGTGTTGCCAAGTTCTACGAGCCAAAGACATGCATCAATGGTTGTCATTAATAATATTGAAAAATTGACACGTAAACGAATATGTCCATTAATTATGTTCTTTTAAAGCATTGACTGAGATCGAGTGGCTGGGTTTCAGCTCAATAGTTAATACAGCCTGTCAAACCACAAACACTTTACCAGTGGTTGGAGTCATTTCTCAACATCTTATTCATATAAGATGTGAAATTAAACATGTAGTCTGCTGTATATCTTTGTATTTGATTGAAAATAATTAATATGTAAAATGTGAGAAGAATAGCCAGAGTGGTGACAGAGCTTTATTTGTATGCATCTGTTTGTGTACCATGCCTGGTAGCAGGGAGACAAAGGTCAAACACTGTCTGGAAGACAATGGCCTTTACTTCAATATTTCTTTTTCCGTCCTCCGACTGTTGCTCTGGTCTCCTGCAGTCTTTCACAGCAAAACAAAAAAAAAAAAGAAAGACATATTGCCAGTTTGAAAAATTACTTCTCCCTACCAGGATAGGTAGTCCTGTGTCTTGCGTGCGATTTATGTCTGAGTGCGTGTGATTTTGTCAGTAAGGACACGTTGTAACCATGTGTCTGCGTGCCCGGCTGCAGGACTGCCATTGTCAAGCTGTGCCTCTATGCAGCAACCTGTCTGACACTCCTCTCGTTAGTTTGCAAATGCCCCGTCCTACAAATGACAGGCAGACACATGGGGGTGTGAATTAGAATTCACCTCTAATCACTCTCTAATTCACCTCCTGTCACTCTGGAGGCTCGCTCATAGCACTCTTTCTGCCACATAAGCACTTTGTAGGTGAATGCTGATGTGAGGACTTTGAGCACAAGACCTCTCCACACACACACACACACACACACACACACACACACACACAGTTAACTATAGCCTGCAGCCACACAGTCACTTGTACGGAGTAAACAAATACACTTAACTACATCCACAGTCACCACAGTGACCCACTGCAAAATGAACAAATAGACCTCTGTGTGTTGCTATTTATCATCATATATAATTTATTAGATATCAATCTAATTTGTTCCTCTGTGAAACACAAAACCTAAAATAATGAGTTTTATCATTTATTTCTCAACAAATGTCTCTCGCTGTGTTTCCCTCCAAATCTTAACACTCACTTGTGCAGTAACTTTATTCAATCCAGAGAAGTGGTTATGCACTTGTAAGTAATTTCGGCACCCATTTCACCAATGTGTTCTACAGTAAGGTCACTGTCGTTCTTCAAGCCGAGGCAAAGCTATCGTGTGTTCTCCACTGAGCTTAGTCGCAGTGCTGTAGTATTAGCCAACTCTGTGGTAATTTAAACACTGGGCACAAAGGTGAAATTGCTCTCTGTCTTATCAACTTTCAGTTGGTCCAAGAGCTTTTCCCCCAAAAGATTTGTGTACTTGTTTAAGCCTGAAAGAGTTCATTACTGAAATTAAACATACAATATCTGAATTATTATGCAGGTTACCCGCAAGAATATGTCTGCTTGCTACATCAACATGCATTACAGTGATTAGTACATTAGCAATGGCAGTACTGGTATTAACAGACAAACACTTGTCAGGGAATTATGCTAAAATTCATAAAGGCATGATAAAAGTCATGCTCATTGTAGTGGGAAAATACACTTTCTTGACCCTTTCCTTAAATGATCTGTTCAAGGTTGTAACAAGGTTGTAAAACTATGTATGGTAGAAACTTTGGAATATGTGTTCAGCATTCTGTCAACCCTCTGTGGCTGTTTTTGACATGCTTAACATAGCGCGAGGCCATGTATGGGGTAGCTGTCATGAAATGACACAGGTCCTGAAACATTGTGATGTGTATACAAGGCAGAGCTTGTCTCGATGTTGTTATGCTTTCCTACTCTGATGACTATGGCTGTTGCTGTTTGGGAACATCCACACTCATACGTGTTTTTTTGCTCATTTTATCAATAGCTTAATGGGTCAGTTCCCCAAATCATACACACACAATGTGCTATATCATACTATACAATATAGTTATTATTAGTGTTGTTGTTGATAGATAATGGGTCAGACTAAAGCTTTCTCTCAGTGAGGTCTGGATGTAAGATGAAAAAATTACTTGATATATCATTAGCCTATATCAGTATATATCAGCCATTTGATAATCAAATGATGATGGAGTCATTATTCAAGAATTTATTTCACAAGAAAATTGTACAAAGGGCTTCTGAATTGCTTCTAAAATGCAAGGATATGTTTTCTGTTTTATATAATTGTGAATATAAATTTCAAACTAGACTTGTAAAACTATAGACATAAAATGTTTCCTAAAATATTTAAAAATGTGCAACAGACTTAAATAATTGATCAGTCATAAACTTAATTACGTAACAAGATAACAAGGTGCTCATAACAGCTTGTGGTTGTCAGACTGTGATGGGACAACAGTAAATAGATGGAGCTGGGTTTGATGAGGAAAAATGCTTTGGAGACTTGCAAACTATTAACAAGGGAGCTGTAGCAATGTATGTGTGTGTGTGTGTGTGTGTGTGTGTGTGTGTGTGTGTGAAAGAGAGAGACATTTACGGAACACACAGATGGGTGTAGGCAGGTTGCTGCAGTAACTGTAAGTTATTAGTCACCAAAGACTGAGGCTGAACTCAATAATTTGTCACCTTGAGATGCTAAACAGTGAGGTAAACACAGAGCTGCGATGTGCCCTGGCAGGCATCATCACAATCATCAAGATTACAGTACATTATTGACTTAGGGGGGCACCATTATAATTACAATGCAAAAAGATAACTTACATTTCATCTACCATGAGCTCAAAAAGAGCACACAGATTGAGTGGAGATACTTTCTCCAAAGGCAGAACAAAGGTTTTATTACGTAGCTGGTTCAAATTAGTCATCACTGGCATTTCAAGCAGTAACCTTACATTTCCTTTCCCCCCTGTATCCAACTTATATCACACAGACTGTGGGATTAACTCATGGTATCTTCTGAATAGGTAAAGTTGCATTACATAAGCGTTGAAGCAGATACAGCTGGGCATTAGCTGCCATGGCAACAATGATCATTATAAATTAAAAATATTCCATCAATCTGTCAAATTGGGGGATTTAAATAAACACCCAGACCTTTTTGGAGCAAGTGCCTTGCTGTGCTGCTAACAGTCAGGTTTTGCACCTGCTGGCAATAACTGAACATGAAGGTGAAGGTGTGGGCCAAAAACCCTGTTTACTGATTGATACAACTGAAACAATGTGTGTATTTTGAACATGTGTGTAGTTGTTTAACTTTGGCTTGCTGTTCCCCACCAGTTCAATTGGCAGTGTTGTGTGCTTATTGTTAGCTGTGATCAGTTGATTGGATGGAGAGGGGTAATTTAGCAGTGTCAGCCACCTCAGGGACTGTTTAAACATCGGTGCTAACAGTTTCAAACTCCTTATACAGTGCAAAATGGTCTGTTGTCTGTGTGAATGTCAATGCATTCAATGATGCATAAGGATTTTTTAGTGAGGAAAGTGTTTTCTGACTTCAGTCTTGCTGCTGTTGCTGATAGCTGACAGGACAGTTTCCAATACATCAGTTGTAAAATACTGGGTTGGAGTCTATGAAGAAGCATATATTGCACAATATTCCTAAGAATGAAGAGTGACTATAAGGATATGTGTAAATATAAAGTAAGACATAAGGTTTCTCTGAACAATTATGTATTTGACACATTTCATTTAGCGGCAGAAAAGAAAATATCATCACATTTTATCTCTGCAACAGATAAAAGATGAGTTTCTGATAACACCAGCCCTGGCATCCACTGAGCTTCCCACTTAGCTTGAGGACAGGTGTTTGGGAAATGCAAGTGAAAGCAGCAGAACAGGTGGATTTCGTCTCTATGAAAACATCTCCCCTATCTGAGCTGAAAAATACAGCGCTTTACTAAATACAAATCCATTACATATTCTTGCCACAAACACAGAAAAAAAACACTCTGACAAAGTATGTTGGGCGTGATAGACAGTTGCATGTAGGTGCACCTCTCCATCTCTCTGCTGTAATGAAAAAACAACAGCAGAAAAAAAAGAAAAAAAAAAGCTCTGGCTCTGGGTGAAAAAGACAACAGACGTTACACAAGCTCAGACAGGAAATAGATTCAGCCAAGCAGACAAACTGGTCAAAAGGGCATCGTGGATACACTTGATAAGGAAGCCTACTTAAACTGAAAAAGTTTCAAAATTCAAGCACCTGAACATATTTGATCCAGTGTAGTGATTCACTTTTTCATTTATAAAACTGTATATCTAATTTGTATAACAATAAGAATCAATAATGTAACTAGAATACTAAAACTGTAGCTTTGTTGGAAGAACAATCAATTGTTTTTATATTTGAAGAAGAATTACAATTTTCAAAACCCAAAGCCCTAATTTTAAATACATTATTAACAATAGCTTACCACTATGTAAATTCTCTTAACTGGAAAAATTGTTGGTGCCAATCAAATTACTCTACTGTCAAAGACAACTACCGTCGGCAAGCTTACTCAGCTGCAACTAATTAATGTAAGATGTGTGAGCTTGCCAAAATACAAAATGAAAGTGTGTTGTCTGGTTAATGCAACATGCTTGGGTGGGCACTATATATGTTCATCCAAAGACACTTTCCTTCTTTTCCCCCATAAACAGATAAACATAGCATGTAAATGATATAGGACTGGAGACCAGCCAAGCTTTAAACAGAGTTAATCATGGAGTCGTGTGAATAACAGATAGAGCTGGTGGTTGGTAAACCATAGTCCAAATTTCTATTAGGCTCACCATAGCCCTGAGCCACAACTCCCATTATTCAACTGTCTGACCGATCTGTGAAGCTCTCTAATTGAACAGTGTTGTGCCAGTCCACACTTAAAAATAACTGGTTCAAAGTTCAGTCCATACAGATGAGAATGAAAATTCATAGTTCATTTTCTAATATTCTTTTTTCAATAGAATGTCCTTCTACTGTCCATCAACAGCCCCAAATCACTGCCCCTCCCAAATAAAATGAATAATTGTACCAACGAAGAATCGCAGACATGAGTTACCTTAAACGCTCAAAAAAGAGACAATGTTGGGATTCAGAATGTATTGTACCACTTCAACAATGTCTCATATTCTGCTGACACTAACAAAAAAATAAGGTGCAGTGAAGGTATACTATATAGAGAAATATGTGGCAGCACAATTTGCATAAGAACATATTTATTTTTTATTTATTATTTGTTCATAAAACAGCTTGACACGCTCAAACAAACTGTCTTCAGCAGTTGTCAATGTGTCTGTACCATCTGTACTGCTAGCAACATACTACTGACGAACACAGCAAACATATAATGAACTCTGTTCACTGAATGTGCTCATGCACAACACTTAAGCTACAACATCTAAGATTCACAGTTGACAACAATTCAGTTAGATATTAAAGTGTTGCCTTAACCACAGTTTAAAAAATGGACGAGTAAGGCGTTCATTATCGCTAATTGAAATAACAAACAAAAGAATCCGGCACAACATTGGCAGCCGTTGTGATTGTTAGTTCCGGTAAGTGCACAACAACTGGATTCGATTTGAGACAACACTAACGAAATTCGAAATTTGTGCACTACAGAAGTAAGTACATAGTGTACATAGTATACTACATGACAGTGTACTCATGGAAGTATTTGAATTGAGACACAGCAAATGACTCTATTCTGCTGTTTGTAATGTATGATTCCTACAGATTTTCACAAAACCAGAGGGGAAAACCTACTAGTTCCTTTGTACATGAGTTATGTGCAGTAACTGAGACGTCAGTGATCGGATTTTGGCAAAGTAATGAACCCCAGCCAGCTGCTGCATTTCAGATCTCATCAACAGATATTTACCTCTCAAATCAAAGTCACATATTGAATGCTGATTGGCCACTAGAGGTATTATTTGCGTGTGATGCTCCATTTGCTGTTGTATGGTGTGTTCCTGGAAGCACTTAATTGAACATTCTTTTAAATAGCATTAGCCCTGAGTTTTTTTTGCTGCGTAATGACAATAATATCACTCTGGTTGGGTGTTTAAGGGCCACAGTTTGTTACAACAAACATAATACATTCTTTTGTCTTTTGTTCTAATATCTGCATATGTCACACATATATGAAAACTGTCAGTTCTTGCTTGACACATTTAATTATTTTAGTTTATAGTTATGCATAGCTGACTGAAGACAAAAGATGAAGAAAAAAATGTTTTCAAAAATATCTGGAGTCCCCACAATAAGTTTGATTACCTGTCCATCAAATAGAATACGGAGGTTGCATTTTGCCAACGATTTCACATGACAGGGCACAAAATTGAATGAAATGTATTGGGGTAAATGATAGTGTTAAACACTCTTGACTGTCTTTACATCAGGAGAATGAAGTGGTAAATTATTCCCTTAGAAGCTAAGTACAGAGAAAAGAAGAGGAGAAAGTTAATTGGCTGTCTCCTGGCCAACTGGGATCTCTATTCACTTTAACATGCAAAAGAACCACTAATTATAGGACACAATGCATCGCTATCTCTTGGCTCGCTGCGTACTTTGCAGGTCAGACATCAGATGCTCCCTGCAAAATCACAGCAGTGCCCATCATGGAGAGGCTGTAATTAGCCTTCACCCTCCAATGACATGAAAACCTGGGTGTTTGAAAACATGCTGAGTGATACCATTTAACAGAAAGATCGTAAGGCTGTCCTCTGAAATTTATATTCATATAGAAATCATCTGCAAAGCAATGTGATGCAACCTTGAACACATTTTTTCATGTTGTTCAGTTGGTCCAGGCCGCAGCTTCTCAAACTGAACAGATGGTCATGAAATTTTGTTCATTCATGGTCCACAGAGGATGAGACCCCGTGACTGCAGTCATCTTGTGACTTTTCCATCTGATTCGTCCTTTGATGGTTAAATAGCGGATCCTGTTTTGAATCACTACTGGACTACTGGTTTGTCTCGTATTTCAGTCTTGAATGCAGCATCATCCCACTGCATGTAAAGAGCCGTCCCACTCTGCCCGTGATCGGGTAAAAATCGCTGCCGTCGGTGGTTTAATCACAGACAAAAACTTTTGGTTTGACAGTGACAGTGATCAATCAGACGAGTTGTAAACTGTGTCCGCGACGGTGTTCTGTCAGATGTACGGCAGCTTCAGGAGGACAAAGTTCTCCATTCACAAAAAAAAAAAGTTCTTCATTCACATCGAAGCCTGTAATGTGATTTGTGTATTACGGTTGCTAGGATGTGTTATTGTTTTTCACATCTGTAAAATTGCATCCTTAAATTCTAATGGATTAACTGTAGGTACATAAATTGCACCCTTCAATAGTTTATAATGAAGAATAGAAGTAAATACAAGTAATATTAGTGTATATAATATTTAGTCCAAGACCAAGGAAAGCGCTTAAATATACATTTATAAACTGCAACTCCACTCTGCCAATAGGTTGATGACCTTGAGATTTGACATATCATAAAGACAGATCTAAAGTGACAAGATCAACTTTCAATCCAAAAAGACTTTGAAGACCTTCAATGTCTCCAGTTCCAACAGAGCAACTTTAAGTGCAGCTGAAGTCAACATATGATGAGGAAGAAATGTCTGGAAGATTCAAATAAGGATTCATTTAGGATTGATTTCCACATAAAAACGTATGATCTACTACCACTGTACATTTCTGTGGCATTTAAGTGATGCATTGCATTTAACCTAAAGAAAAAAAGAAGAAGAAAAAAACATGAAGAAGAGCAAACAAAACCTGCGATTCATGCAAGTAGATATTTTAATCACTGTTGTGGAATAAAGTTAAAGTTTGAAAACAGAATCTCTCAAAGTGAACAGTGGATAAATATTAGGATTATAGGTTTGTGAGCCTGAAAGTAAAAGAAAGAAAAAACATCCCAGGTCAGAGGGGGCTGCAGCTAGGTGAGAGTTTTTGTTTACTGTACCTGTTTCCAGAATAAATTTAACACTTATGAAAAAGTAAGCACCAAAGTTAAGAGCTGTCCTGGCATGGTTCACCCTGCCACAGACAAAATACTATTACCAAGGTCAAGAATGCAATGTGCATTCTGTTTATGGAAATATTATATTACATGCACTGAGATGCATTCTCAACTTGATAAACAGTTTCAGGAGCTGAAGCAACAGCAATGAATAAAACTTTTATCTCTGAATTTTTGGAAGTAATGGACGACAACTACATTTTTTAATTAGCTGTAGAAGAGTTAGTGCCATTTCATCTTCACCAAAGTGTGGAAGAAGAAACTTCACAGAGAAAGGTCGCGGTTTTGCTCTTGACCTCTGTTAATCACAGACTTCCTAATGATCAGAACTAAAAACAAAGTTTGTTTGAGGACACTGAAGCATGGCTCTTATTACTGCTGCTGTACTTGGACAATCATGAGGTAATGTGTTCTCGAAGTCCTGATCAACTTTTAACACAAACAGAATCATACAACAGAAAGATGGTGTATATTATGTACATGTATATTATTATGAGTTAGTCATGGGTCTACAGAGCTGCTTAAAGAGACAGATGCATTAGGTGAATATCTGAAATTATCTCCAAAATCTGGCTGAATTTCTCTCATGTTGAAATCACTCTCGGATTCTTGGTATTTGTCCATTGGAGCTTCCATCAACTTGTTCTCTCTGTGGAAGACAGTCCCACTCTATTTTATGTGAAGCTATTTACAGTAAGGCATGTTATATAACTAACTTTAGCTGAAAATGAGATCAAATTTGATGCATAAGTATGTGTAATTTATAAACTGATCAGATATTCTCTTTGATACCCCCAGTCAGTCTGCAGCTTAATGCAAACTGCTTTAAATGAGTGAGCTCACAAACACACACAAACAGGCACACACACACACAGAGTTGTGCATACTCTGTGTGTACTGAAAACTGGCACAAGGCTTTAGACTGTTGCTATCTTATTTTTAGATTTTAAGCACTACATAATGCAAATATATTTCAACAAAAGTGACTGCATGAAGGATACTGGTAATGAAAAAGAATGCAATGGTAACTTCATTTGAAATATGGTTTAGAATAAAAGAAAACTAACGCTTTTACCAATCATTTGACAAAGCTTTTGTAGAAAAAACTAACAAACCATGAGTCAATGGAACTTTTATCATGTTATTATAACCCCTGTCATACAAATCATCAGGTTTCATGAGATTTCCATTGACATGGGTTAATTCTGACATTTAATACTGTTTAACTGACTCTTTAGTTCAGTTCAGCTTCCACACTACAGAAAGACAGTAAAGCACAGACACAAACAACAACAAAAAAAAATCTTTTTTTTTAACTTCTCATCCAAAAGGAAAATAATACAAGAATTGTTAATGCAAAATGTCAATCCAAATGTGATTTTCAAATGTCATTGTTAAATGAATTTCACAAAGACATCAAAATGTTTCATACAGTCATTCTTACAAGTCTCATCACCACCCACAATTTATTTCCCAGTGGTTAGCATAATGGGGAGTTTGACCCATTTCTAATATGAAGACACTCAAAACCTACTTAGTGATGGTATTTAGAAAGGAAACCAACAGACTTAGGACAGACATGGGAATATTTGTCTCTGAGGGTTGCCACATATTGTGGTTTATAATGACAAGATAACTCAGTTGAGGGTGGAGACCACCACCCTTAATTGGCTTCAACCTCTAAACGGGAACATAATTTTGCATGTCAGAGTGCTTACACCCCAAATCCATATCATAACCACACAGCACTGCCAGGTTGCTCACTGTGACCCACAGAAAAGAGCCATACATGTGGGGTTGTGCTCCCTTTAAGTATAAGTGCTTTGTCTCATTTATTTTAACGGTTCGGCTTTTAATTCCTCAGCTCCACCTGGTAATTGCGTTTGGACAATGTGTGGAGTCAGTCCGACCTCTGGCCACTCACATCACTAGCTCAGTAGAAAGTGTGGCATGAGTTGGCACATAGATTTGGGCCCCTAATGCAAGCTCAGCCTGAGCAAAATTACAGTCTTCAGCCACCTGAGTCTGCTTCAAATGTCAGCAATTCACCAGCTCATGGAAAGGGAGGAGGAGGAGGAGGAGGTGTGTGTGTGTGTGTGTTGGGGGGGGGGGG
>OMNW01030545.1:3941-22194 GCA_900303245.1 Selene dorsalis | reverse complement strand
TTTTTTTTTTTTTTTTTTTTTTTTTGTACAACAAACAAATTGTCTTCTATCAGATATGTGTATAAGAAGGACTTAATTGTGAAGACTCAAAGATTTTTCAGCAAAGTTTGATGGTCTCTTTTGAGTGTTATATTGGCTACAAGCTCCATGTTCATTCTAAATGAGGACCAGTTTTTGAAACAAAGTTAGAGACTAAAAAAATAAAAATGTGTGAAATTCTTTATTAGGAACAACCCCTTGACATGTACCATCTCATTTTCGAGGGGATCCTTCAGACAAAAATGGTTTTGGCCATGCAGACAGAACTAATGGGATCATAGAGTTGATTTAGAGATTTTAAATTACAATAACATAATGTAAAATTTCACTCTTAAACCTCCAAAAGGCTAAGCAGCAACATTTCCATATAAACTTGAAAAACATTTCAATAGTGTTGATAACAAGGGCATTATTTTTGTGCCATATCATATCAAAAGTGTCATTTCAATTTTTAAAAAGTATGTGTATACAATGCATGTCTTACACGATTAAGAAATGATCTCATGATGACCAATTTCCTTCTGCTTATTTTGAAAGATACCAATTAAAATGTTCTGTGAAATTACTTTGAGGAACCTGCTCCGGTGGGTTATTTTTATTATTTCTTTGATTGACAGAGCAATCACAAAGTCCCCCACAAAGTCGGATGCCTCAGCCTTGCACTCAGATGTATGTTTCAGATGATATCCCTATTTATCAAGAATCATGTAAAATATTAAACATTAATAATTAATAAAACATTGTGTGAAATATTGTCTTAATTGTGGTGTGAAGAGGAGAAACATAACTTGAGTAATGGCAAAATGGTGTGACCTTGACCTGTGACTTCTCCACACCAGGAATTAATCAGTGAATGTTTGCGCTAATTTAATCACTAGATAGACAGCGTGTCCACAAGAAAAGGGAGGTTGGACGGACAGAATTAAACATTACTCTATGTCATGGCAAAATAGAGTTAACTGCCCACAAACAAGTCAAACTATATGAAATATACATATTCAGCAGAGGACCAAGTAAAGTAAGTAAAAGAAAATTTAGAAGCAGCCTTAGATAACATTTTCTAAATAAAATAAATGACTGAATTTGAATTCCACATTTAAATTCCTCCTGACCCCTGTTATTGAATAACAAACCTGCCCTTGGTTGAACATGATGCCATTTTAGGTGCAGTTTTCAAAGGAATGGGAAATGAGTGAATAATTAGACAGTGACAAGAGTGCAGGACTGCAGTCTGGTTTAGTTTCTCATATAGATCTGAAATGAATACCAATTTAGGGCCTTGGCATGCAAATTCAAACTGCACAGAAATACATTAAGATTGCTTTTTCATCTGGCCATCTTCATCTCGGTAGAGGAAATGACTTATTTTTGTGCAAATAAATTCATTCACTGAGAGTTTAATTAACCAGTGATTCATGATTTGGGTTTAGCCCAACTCTCCCAAGCTTTCAGAACAAATCTCATTTTCTAGGACAACATTGATTCTTTTCTTTTTTTCCTCTCTCTCTCTCTCCCTCTTCACTCAGCTGATTAGTTTAATGCACATCTGACTCAAGATTTCCTGTCATGACTGAATACAGAAATCATAAATACAGAGAGGAAATTAAAAATTCAATTGTTCAACTGTACTAATAACAGGAAATAGAAATCAGAAGAAGGTACAGTCCAAAGCATGATATTACACATTTTTATACAACTGTTCAAACATGTGACTAAAGTGCAGAAGTTTATGTGTTTCTGCCATGTAAAGCTTGTATGAATTAAAGGAATGTGTTGTACCTTGGCAGCTACATACAAAGGAATGCCTCAAACTACTTAACACAGTGATGTTAGGGCTGGGTCGTGTGTAGCAAAAGTCATATCTCAGTATTTTTAGGCTAAATGGTGATAAGATATGTTTTTTTTCCAATTAAGTATATGGGCCAACACTCGTAACAAACTGAGCCACACGTAACAAGCTCTTTTATTAAAACAGATTGAGGTCAGAGTAAAAACTAAAGACAGGTTGCCTTCCCTGTTTAAAAATTACATTAAATCAATAGCCTATATTAAATAAAGTTTTCCCATTTTTATAATAGCACCCCAGAGTTTTCAACAATAAAAACTGCTTGATTAAATGAGAGAATTCAATTACAGGTTTACTTCTCCTGCTTAACAAAACACACAGCTGTGCAAATAACAGTGAAAATGGAAACAGAACTTCTCATCTGCTCTTCTACTGCATCCAAACCATCTCCAAATAAGTGAGCTACTGTTTTCCTTTTACCAAACCAGGTGTCAGTGTTTTACTAAAGGTTGAGAATTTACTTGTGGTGGTGGGTGGCGCAGCATGTGCCGCATGTGCATGCAGAGAGTCATGCAGTTTAGAGGGGGAGAGTGTGTTATTTACAGACATCCCCTAAACTCCTCACGTGCAGGCTATGGCTAGATTGACTGCTGTGCACAGACAAGCCAATACTCCCCATACAGTAACTGCAGTGCAGGTGTGCGTCCTGTGTTTAGGAAACACTGAGTTGTCTTCAGCAGTGTGGGACAGCAGTTTGTGTGTATGTTACAAACACAGCGGGTGAGGGGGCGCGGGGGGATACACAGGACGTAAGAAAGGAGAGGTGCAAACTCTGGCACTTATGCAACATGAAGCTATTGATAACAACAGTGCTGTCTCCTCTCATATTGTATTTGAAACTATTTACATTAATTAATTAATTACAGAAATTATTCTGCAAATGGTAGATGAGCTGACAGACAAATGAATTTCCCTTTGGGATTAATAAAGTAATTTTATTCTATTCTATTTCTTAATGCGCCTTCAAAGTCAATACACAGGCCAGCCTTAGCTGACAAGTGTTTTCCACAAATATGTATCCACAACTTGAGGCCTGAAGAAAACAGGCCATTAAGAAGAAATGTCAAAACAGGAGACATTAAGAAATGTAACTGATCCTGCTTGAAGTTTCCCCCACAAGTTTGTAATTCCACTACAGACTGTTGTCAAACAGGACTCGGACCAAGTAGAAGAATAGAATTACTGCTATACTTCTTTTATGTCTCAACCATCTCAGGCTTGTTTCAGGTTAAATCCCAAAATATTAATTTTGTTAGATCTTGTCAGAAGTATTAGTATTCAATATAGTATTCAAATCTAGTCCTTAGTCCCAAAAGTGAACTTCAGTAGCAAATGTGAAGAAATGTCATTGGCGTTATGGAGATGAGTGCAAATTTGCATGTTCACATGCACAAGGTCAAAAAAATATTTAAACAGTTTTGTGAGGTCAATGCAACCTTTGACCAAAGTCTGATCAGTTCATGCCTGAGGCATTTGAAGGGATTTCCTTGAGGAGTTCTGGAGATGCAGAGTTCACAAGAGCAAAACTCTTAATCTGGACCTTTGAAATTTGCCACCAAAATCTCATTAGTCCATCCTTGAGCCCAGGTGAACCAAATTGTACTGTATTTCCTCGAAGCATCACTGGCATATTGTGTTTACAAAAACTGCGTTTTGTGAGGTCACTGTGACCTGTGACCTTTGATCACCGATATTTAATCAGTTCACCCTTAAGTTCAAGTTAATATTTGTGCTAAATTTGAGGAAGTTCCTGTAAGGCATTACTGAGATATCATGTTCACAAGAATAAGACAGAAAACCAGAGAGTAGGTCATCAGTGTGCAGTTGTCTTCTACTTTTCAATAACACACATTAGTAAATCTGGAAATGGCTTCACCATTTCTTTCAGAACAAAAAAGATGAAGGAAATACGTTTACATAGCATCAAACAATGTTAGAAAGACATAGTTATGAAACCTGAAACAGGCCTACATTTCTATGTGTAGTGGGGTAATTATTTTTACAGGCGCCTCCAGCTACTGAGCAGTCCTCATTGACCGCCCCTGGCTGCTGAGGGTGCCCCTAACCCTATACTAGCTTGGTGCTTCTGGGAGGAGCTGTAATTGAGGTACACTCAGAGTTACCATCTGGAGGGGCTCTTCTTAGAGACAAACACTATCTCCCTGAAGACAGACCTCTCTTCCTGATGCTGCAGACCTTGAACCACTTCCACATGTCTTTGAGGGCTGGTTTGATATTCCTGTGCACTGAACCAGCAACTGCCCTGCATAACAACATATAATGGACTGAAGACAGCTGGTGTGATCCCCCTGCAAGATGCTCTCTAGAACTGGGTGTTTATGGGTGTTTTTTGTTTGTTTTAGTTGTTTGTTTGCTTCTATTGTAATCTTTGCTGAATTTTCCCTGCATAATGTCTCTGATACTGTTGAATGACTTCAACCACTCGGGTACTGCTGCAAACCTCAAGTTACTTCCCCATGTCTTTGTAGGGCTGTTTGTTGTTTGTAGCCAGACTAAATAACAACATGCAATAGTGAAGACACTGAGCTCACCTAGGGTCGTGTCAGAAGGCTGGTCCTCCTGGTAAAGAGGTCACTCCCAGGGTGTGTAGTAACAACCGAGTGGGTAATGGTTTTGAGAGACCTCCAACTACTTCTGTTCACCAGCTGGTGTGAGCCATAGCAGTACCCAGTGCTCTGTAGTCATTAACAATGCCACTGTTCACCTTCTCACCTGCCACCATCCAATCTGCTCTGTTCAACAACATCCAATCTGCTCTCCAAAACAAGGGCTCAAAGAACTAAATGTCCTAAAGTTTACCCCCACCCCTTCTTTGCAAAAGCTCAATACAGGGGCCTTTTGATTTTGACATTTCTGAATATCAAAATCAAAATGCTAAATACAGACATCCCATGAAGTTGAACAGCAACATTTGCACAAATAAACTCTAGTTGTTTTTCACATCAACTGCTCTCTTCACCATCCTACTGCTGTAGAACAGAATATTTTCTAGTCATGCATCAATGTTTTTTCTCAGTAAAGATGCTCCCTGCAGTGACAGAAAATAGCATATGAGCTCATAAAATGGCAGTGTACTAGTGGGTACTAGTATACACTATGTGTTATTAATCAAGTATTGTAAGATGACATTTCAATCAAAATATTTTAGATTATAGCCTTAAAGAATTAAGTATTGGTAAGGCTTTTTTATGCCAGTCATTTTTGACATTCTGAAGATAAAAGTCTGTATTTCTATTATCTTACAAGATGTGAACTAGGGCTGACCGATTAATCTTATTTTCATCATCATCACGATGTCAACATGCACCATAAACACATCGCAAAAGTTTGCCTGAAATGCGATGAGTATGTTTTATTTACAGGCGCCATGCCCTCACACTCACTTCACACTCATACACCTCATACCTGTAACCTGAGCCACACCGCAAGATGTAATGTACCAACAACAACGGTGGACTTCCGTCAGGTCCAGGTAAACGAAGAAGTGTAGTTCACATACTTGTTACAAAGACATACATTGAGGGGAGAACATTTTACTATTTTCAAATACTTCTAAAAATTGCTGTGTTGAGCAAGCAGCATAACATCAACTGAAATGTTCCCGCTACATTATTCAGTTACTTCAGGCCAGCAATGCATTTCACCTCTCCTGGATAAATAATAGCACAAGGAAATCAGTTCTAAGTAAAACAAAGTCATATTCCCTGCACACTGTTAGTGAATATGTGAGTGTTAACATCGGCATCTATTGGTCAACATTTGGCCAATTAAGGATTATTCTTTAAGGGTTATAATCGGCTGGCCCTCAGTTGAGGCCCTAATTTATACTGTATGTCTCTCAGATGTTTGTCAGAAAGTGTCCTTGTTATTTTTGAAGGACTTGAAGTGTTTGGTTTTCATGGGGGAACCACACATTATGTAAAATTTTTTATTCTTTGATATTGTTATAGGGACGAGCAGTACCCTAGAAAAAAACGACAACGCAAAGTCTGATTATTGATCTTTTGTACAACCTTTAAATCACTACAGACTAAATGAGCTAGCACTCCATACTCTGAACTCATATGCCCTCTTAATCACTCTTCCCGGGCAAGTGTGGTAGCATAATTTCCTGTTCTGGATGAGACTCGTGTACAGACAGCACTGTCCAGGCCAAGGCAATCTGCATATTGGAAAGCATGGGGAAAGGGCCATTGGATTACCATTTGGCTGTTGAAGAAAAATTCTTCATAAAAAATATAGCAATGTAGATTAATCACAACTGGGAATAATATAAATACTGAGCCAACTGCAACCAGAGTTGCAATCTATGTGATAGACCATTAAAGATTTAAGATTCTTGAAAAAGTGGGCTTTTGCTGGGTTGTTTGTTTAAACCACAGTCTCTGAATTATAGTCCAAAAAGATTTATTCTGGATTTACACTAAGTGAGAAAAAGTGTTTTATTTAATCAATTATTTAACTGGGTGACTCCCTTGTCCCCAAAAAAATAAACTTTATGGTGATAATTTCACTAATTACAATTCATTTGGTGTGTCATGGCACTACATTTCTAAGAACATCTCTAGACTGTGACGGTTACAGCAATGGAGTCTTTTTTGTGTACACAATACCACTGCAAATAACACCACCAAATAACAATGTGCTAATATAACCCTCTGTGGACAGAGTGAAGAAGGGAATCTGGATCAAATCCAGCTAATGAGAGCTCATTATCCAATAAAACTATTACTGAACAAACTGTTCATTTAATGTATCAATTACTATCAACAGTTCTTTATTCTTTTTAGACTATGGATAAATAACTACCTGCAGTAAGTGTAGTTAAGTGTGGTACATTTTTTTACCCAGGGCACCATGCTAAAGGTAGAATTATGGAGTAACTCATGTACTCAAGAAACCACTATTAATATCAATCTGATGATTCCTTTTTATGCATAAATACAAACATGTTTTACATGTGATGTAAGAATTGTGAAACAAATATTTTACCATTTTGAGATAAACTGGTCAGTGTGGTTGGTGAGCATGGTGTGGCATCTGTTGTTCATCAGTCTGTCCATCTGTCCATTATTTATTATACACCAAGTTACTAACAAAAGGTCACATAATAAAACTTCAACCACATTCACTCAGTGAGTGTTATGCAGCTGAACGTGATGCTGTAATGCTTGATAGCAAAACGGGGACTCACCATTCTGAGGATCAGTTATTTTTTAAGTAATTTTTCCGAGTACAAAACCCCAAAATTGACTGGCTCCACCTTTTTGTATGTGAAGATTTAAAGCTTTAATTCATCTTTTTTCATATTAAATGTAATCGCTGCACTGTTGGTGGGATAAAACAAGTCATCTGAAGACATCACCTTAGGCTTTAGAAAATTTACAATAAGAATTTTCTTTTGACATTTTGGCCATCAATTTGGTAACAAAAGAAAATCCATAATGGAAGCAATCATTAGCTGCAGCCCTAGTTGAATGCTCTGACAGCTGGTAAATTAATCCTTTGTTACATATCCTGTTTTCAAATGTCAACGATAAACTGTTGACATTTATTAAATAAGAGTAAATAGAAATAATTTACACCTGTGGGATGATTTTTACTGTACTCAATCTTTGAGAGGGCAGCTGAGGACAGCAGTTGAGTCACTGGTTTAATATATATTCAAATAACTTTTATTTCAGTCCTGTCAAACACAACAGCAGATTTGTGGATGCACTAATACAGAGCTCTATTGTGCATTTGTACTCCTCTCTAAGCCATTGAACCGGAGGAATGAAATCATGCAGAAGAAGGTAAAAGTAAAATCTACAAGTTATAAATTGCTGTAATCAAATAATAAATAATAAGAAACAAATTAACATAAATGTGATGAGAAAACAAATTCCCTCTGGGAAATATTGCTGAGCTAAGATATTATATTTCATCAACACAATTTTATTTGCTTTCATTCATTCAAATTTTATTGCCTCATCAAAAGGTGCCAAAAAAAAAAAAAGGCCAAAGTGTCCATCGTGAATCTTCCTCTAAAGCATTGCAAAATCATCCCAAATACAATCTGGCACCAAATCCATTTAAGCGCATTTCTGTAAGAAACCTTACCAGTCTCTGGACTAAGGCAAAATGCTATTTGCTACATTAACTGTACTGTTGTAGAGTTAGCTTAACACTACCATCACAGTTGGCAAAAGTTAATTTGAATATTTGGCTTGTTTGTGTGATGTGTCATAACATGTGTGCTCAGCTGCAAATGTGACATGGCTTAGGTTCAGAAGTTTTCAAAATAGATTTTTTTTCTCATTTCAATGGGAAATCTGCTTGCTCTGCATAATAAGACAGCACCAAAAAAAAAAAAAAAAAAAAGTAACACACTTGTCTGTGAACCAAAACACTGGGGCACTTTAGTGGGCAACAAGTATGTACAGCTGGGTTGATTGTTGGGTAGTAGATTAATTGAGTCCCTGGCGTAATTACTCAGACAGGACAGCGGGCAGACACAGATCCTCAGCATCTCTGATTATGTGGTGTTTGTGCTGTGAAAGGGGTCATTAGTCACTCTCACCAAGGCAGCTGGACGTCTTCCCAAAATACTTGTGTGTGTGGCAAAGGAATAGAGATGAGTGAAGGAGAAGGAAACAGGAGCATGGGGACCACACAGAGGTATACAGTGTATAGAACAGGAAAAGAGACTAGCCTGGTAATGCACATCTCAAATGGAGACTGGTGCAGTTGTTATGTGCCCTTAAAAAAAAAAAAATACAAAGGACAGCTATCTATGTTCAGCTTTTATACTTGTCCTGTTTATGTGTTGTTGTTTTTATGGCATACAGTGCACCAGTCCTCTTTCCTCTTGCATTCTCTCTCACCTCACTCACAAATTCCATTGAAATGTTTATATTAAGCCATGTTTTCTATCATTGTCATCTTTTAGTTTTTATTGCTACAGCCCTAAAGCCTTGCCTCGCCACTCTTTTGGCGCGCTGCCCTAGACAAACTTGGCATGGTCCTATCCAATTTGGTGCTTTGCTAAGATAGATATGTTTGCTTTTCTTGCTGCTGACAGGCCCCCTCACCTCAAAATAAATGTTTAAAACAGCTGAACTTTCTTTTCTCAAGTTAGCTCTGAAGTTGCACAGTTGGTTCGACCAGAAAGACCAGCTCATCCAAGCCCTCCACACACACACACACACCTTTTCTGCACATCACCTCCATGGTTCTTTGAATCAAACCATTCAATCTCCTTCTTGTTTCTGTAGTAACTGCAAATACCCTTGGTCACTCTTAGCATTAAGAGGTCTTATAGAATTCATCTACATTTGGGTAGAGCCAGCGTTGGAAATTAGCGGCGGCCACGGGTCTGCTGTGGACAACTAAACACCAACAATCGTCATTCATCACTGCTTCACATCATATCATTCCATCTTTACATAACAGAAAAAATGAATAATGTAGTTTCTAATATAAATAAAGGATCAAAATACATTACATGGTCTGTCTGTGCTGTTATTGACATTACTTCGTGAATGTCAATACTTTCATAAACCTAACCACATACAAGATAATATACTAAATACATCAATACAACATAGTATTACATCTACCAAACACATTGTTAGGCTTTTACTAGTTTAAGGTTTAAAGTGAATATTGCAGTTTTAAAATATGACAAGTAAAGAATACCTCTAATCTGTCTTGATTCATGTTCATCAAGTCTGTAAATTAATCATCCAGAAAGGATTATGATAGAGACTATCCATCTGACTGTACATTTTTCATCTTACTGAAAACATTAGCCCTGCACAGGGACACATAATACAATATCATCAGGGAGGTGTGTGATTGGTCCCAAGTTCATTCTGTAACAGAGCAACAACTCCAAACATACGGCCAGAGTCATAAAGAACAATCCTCAGTGACAATCAGGCTGCAGCAGATGGTCTGGACCTCACAGAGCCCTGATCTCAACATCATGGAGTCAGTCTGGGATTACATAAAGTCACAGAAGATACTGAAACAGCCTGAAACCACAGACTTGGATTTATTTATTTAGGGTTTTTTTGTTTGTTTGTTTGTTTGTTTTTTTCTGTTTACTGCACTTTGGATTATTTTCCTGATAACAATAAACTATTTCTGGCGTGGTTTTAAAGAGCATCCTCATAAACCATTTTTACCTCTTTAATCTCATACAGGTAATCAACCACTCTGTTTTTGTTTTTTTGTTGTTGTTTTTATCAGGAACCAACATTGTAAGCTTAATATGTATGAGAATACAGCAACAGTTACGAGTTCAGCTCACAGGTTTTATCTTGACCAGCATGACTAGGGTATTCTGATTCAACACACTTTTCCTAACACATAAGTAATTTATTAATGATTAAAATCCTATAAGATGCTAAATCAGTGTGAACTCCACGAGAATTGCTGAATGACTGATATTGGGCTATTTTTCAGCATGTCAAGAGTGAATTAAGTATTTGTTTTTTTCTAGACACTCAAAATCATCCATGTTTACTCTTGAATACAAACAATTAATGGTGTAGTTTTCTATGGTGGGGACAGTCTCATCAGGTGAAGGTTGTTAAAAAAGGAAATAAGTTGATATATGCTACCTTTGTGTCTGCCCTGTATGGTTTCTTAGAATGACTTTAGTACCAAATGGTGAAATGAATCTCACAGAAATGGATGGGAACAAAAAGGACATAGAATTTGCATAAAATGTATTAATTCTTAGCTGACATGACAGATAATTATGTAAATCAGACAAGATTAAGACCGACTCCAACACATTTGAGAATTTCAATGAAAAGTCTTTGAGATCTATCAACACGTACATTTGCTTATTTAACAAAATCATCCTTCAAGTGCAGCTGTGCAGTTACAGATTATAAAATATTTACCAATAAAACTTAAACTTTTTTCTCTCCATTGCCACGAACACTATAAGAGCTTTTTCTCAAAGCTTAATTAAAGTTTGATTTAATTTGGGATATTGTTGAGGGATACAAATTATAGTCACGCCTTCATTAATTAGTATAATGCAGTTGTTCATCTTGCAGCAAAAATAGGACATTTTTAATTTTCCTGCACAGTAACCTTGACAAGGATCCCTGAACAGTAAATTAATTAACCCCTGGTTTTTGTACATTTTTAATGACTCTTATCAGCAACTGGAAATAGCCAGAATTTGTTTTTATGTGCAGCATGAATGCATACATTATGGAAACACTGCAGCTCTACATCTACCACATTATTTTACCTTACAATATGTTCAGAAGTACAGAGGTCAAAACAAAGAACAAACTAATAGAAGGTTTCTAGTTTGCATCCATTTTCCCATACAATTGAATTATTACTGGACAAAATATGCATGTATTCAAAAATGTTGCATATATAAAGACACATGGACCCAATGAGTATTTTTCATCTAAGTTATGTGCTTGTTCAGAGACACCCTGGACAACATATCATATTCTCAAGATGTAAAAGTACATGTTTGTTTGGTCCAAGACCCAACAAAAGTAGCATTATTAATTGTATTATTTTTAAATGTAAAAAAAAGAAAAGAAAAAATGACCATTCAAACTGAAGTCACCATCACAATATCTGCCCATATAATTGCAATATGATGTTGTCTGCATAACGTGCAGCCCAAATTCAGTTCTTTACAGTCAGCAATTATTGAAGAGAGGCATGCATACAAGTGGCTACTGAACAAAATCCTGAAATCCAAACAGTGTGAGTAGAAGATAGTATGACCCACTGCGATGTGACCAAATGAAAGAGTTGCTGGGTAAGACGCTCACTAAATCTATCTACATGGGTTTCTCTACATAGTCTGTATACAATCTGTTGTCTGCTCTACCACAGTGAAATGCATTATTTATACTGTTTGAGGATAGGAAAACATCCTCCTGTTGTTTTTCTTTTTCATTTGCTTCATAATCATAAAACTGCCTCTGTGCAATGGTATTTCAGCGACCCAGACAGTTCACATCTGGCTGGATTGGAGATGAAGAAATGACTTTTCTCTTGTCATGTTAATATTTAATGGAGTAAACAGAATGCAAATGGTAATGTAAACATATTCTGTCTTGTGTGGATAAGTGGTCGGCTCTTGATTTGGTCTGTAATTGGACATAGGTCCAGAGCGTGAGAAGAAAAACAATCAGAGAAATAGATTTATATACTTTGCATTACAAAGCCTGCAAAACAAGGATGAACACACATGGCAAGTTTAGGTCTGCTCAGTCAGATTCAGTTACTGTTAGCATACGACCACACTAAAACTCCTGAGTACACTGGACCTCTCACCTCCAAAACATATACTCAGCACATTTTTTAATCAGTCAACTGGCTATCCAGTCAGCACTGAGCTTTACTTCTGTCCACTACCTGTCATCTCAGCCAGGCCACTTCTGCCTAAAAACCCAAGGGGAATAAAAGCTGCCCTTTCATCACTGACACCATCCAGTACAAAGAGGGGAAGAGGGATTTCAACTGATGGAAAAAAAAAAAACACGCTTAAATTTATACACACATACACGTACACACAGCATGAAGAAACAGCCTCAACTCACATGAGTAGATTTGTTGATTTGCTCTGCGCTGGCTCGGTTTGAAACATTTAATGTGAAAAAACAAAACCGGCACACACTCAAACAAAAGACAATGTGCAATTATCTGTGCTTGTCCTTGTTATTTAGTAATGAGCTTACAGTATACTGGAGGGCTATATCTATTGGAGTTTGTTCTGTATGTGTCTTACCTTAAAAAATAAAAATAAAAAATCAAATGAACCTCTTCATTTGTAAAAATTGAGTGGTCGTTATTCAGATCATTTCAATGAGTTATAATGTAAGTCTGTGTGAAACAGTTTTCATTTGAATGAGTACTGTTTACACAGATAACCTTTGCAAACTGTGGGCTTTTCATCAGGTTTTTCAATTAGAATAATTTACACTTAAAAAAAAAACACAGACCCGGAAATGTTGTTGAGCACTACTTTTGTGACATTTGCAAGTTAAAAAAGGAGGTTTTATAATCAGATGCAAGAGCATCTGAATATGGCACTTGGCACATAATGACACACCTGGAGTAAAAATCTGATGCGGGAAGCCAAGGATCAAAGCTCTGACACAACAGAGGGGATAAAAGGGAGGGAAGCCAGTTTGGCAGTGTCAAGCAGTGATGTGGAAAATAATATCAAAATCTAATAGCATGCATAGTGTGTATGTTGGGACCATATGCTGTGGCCAGTCTTAATCAATATTAATTAATTACCCTTTTTTATGTCTTTCTGTGTTTGAGTTTCTGTAGGTATTTTCTTAATTAAAAAATATTTCAGATCGCCTCACTCAAAGTGAAGTTACATTACAAATACAGTGATACACAGCTGTTAAAAAAGGTTTACATCGAGGGTTAACCCTTCAAATACACAACTACAAGACACAGCTCTCAACTACTTTCATATAATTCATATCAGATAAAGGTCACCAAACTTGCATGAGAATGACAAGGATGACGTTTTTCTTTCTGAAAATAAGGGTTGAAAAAATGGGGGACCATTGAGGACCAGGCAATTAGGCGTTCATTTCATCAGATATTGAATAAAGGGTGTAAGGCTAACTATCTTTTACAGAGTGTTGCATCACTGGTTGTTTGTAGCCTTAATGTTGCTAGGGTAGTGAGTGTGTTCAAGTCCATCTGTAGTGAGTCTTTCAGAGTGAATCAGCCCTGTAAGTGTTGGTTAGCCTAGTCTAACCGACAGCAGTTTCTAAAGGCCGGTTTTATCGTCACAGAAGAAATTCATGACGAAATCAGTTCACACATCTCCTCACATCTTAACTGCGAAAATAGAATAGGAAGAAAATCTGTCAGTCCGCAGAATTACAGCTGTCACAGATGATGAACTTAGAAGACACTTTGAAAAGTACTGACTGTCAGAGAGAGTGATTCTGAAAGAGGAACAAGAGTGAATCAGTGAAGTGAGTGAGTGGAGAGGAATTAGCTCACTACAGCAACTCAGTCAGCTGACTACTGGCCACTCATCATAAAAAAAAGGGCAAACAACCTATTTAGGTTGAGGTTTTGAGGTTTAGGTAAGGAGTGTTCCAACTAACTGAACTGGGTAACTGTGTTCAACCTTACAGGAGCAAGAGAAGAATGCAACTAAAAACATGTATGATGTAAAACTTAAGGAACAGTACAATACAGACACTGCAGTCTTTGCTGTGAGAAGTCAACAAAACGACCAGTCCAGCAGGCAGCAGATCCGGCTTGCAATGCAACAGCAAAATCACCAGGAAGCCAGCAAACTGTAAACTTCTAAATGCTTTGCTAATATAATCCATCTCCTCTTAAACTCGTTCTAATTAAGGGCATAAAGTTGTCACCATGACCTTTCCGACTTCCTGATGGTCTTCAGAAGAAAAGAATAGCTGAGGAATGTACAAAAATGTACCTGCGATATTTTCAATTTCCCATCTGTGTGGATGTTTTCAAAACACAAGGCCAGTTGAATATACCATGAGCATCCATGACAAACGTCTCTGATGCAGAGATAATTTAAGAAATCTTAAACTTCATTATATTTTGGGAGTTTGAGTTCATCCAAATTTAAGAACCTGTCACAAAGCCTGCCATCTAGTCAGCACACTGTGGCTCTACCCTTCCCCAAATGACAAAGACTTTGCATGTGATTTACCCTTGGCCCCACAAATAGGAACTTTTTCATAAATAAACCCAGTCAAATTTATTTTTATTTTCCTACATCATTCATCATTTACGGAGAAGACGAAGAAGTGCGGAACTTCTAGTCGATACAAAAATGGATTTTCTTCAATTTTTTCCTTAAGTGCTGTAAAGTTGTACAAATTCTTTTGACAGTTTCCATTTCAGTGTTGATGAATTGTTGTGCCAGCTGGGCAACAGCTGAAATTACTCATTGCCATCTGACTATACTAGACCAACAAATTCCTGAGTCACTAAAGTCTGTACGTCCATGTAAGTTCCCTTTTCCCCTGTTAATCAAGGTCCTGGTTTTGCAGCAGCAGCAGCAGCAGCCTAAGTGACATATGTTCTTTTCCCTAACAACGTCATTCAGGTCTTTCTGAGAGACTCTGGAACAGCCCCACTGTCTGTTCACCATTGGACATTTCCAGGACACCACCAGAGGCACACATCTAAGAAGTACAGTCACTTCTGCTGATGTCTTTTAACCCGCAAAAGCAGCACTTCTCTTCAGAGCACACTCTGGATGTCTGAGGTCCTCCACCCTGTCTCTTAGGGTTTCACCTCAAAATACAACAGACTTTTTTCTATAACAGACATTTTCTGTCACTTTTTTTCTCTTCATCATACTGACTTAACACTTGCATTCAATGCACACTTTAAAGGCAGATGTTCCTGTCAACATAGATGACATCATCTATGGCAACAGCTGTCTGAAGCATATGCAGCATGTGAGGGCTTTCCTTCAGACAGGCAGTGCTTATAGCCAACCCAAGGAAGTGTGAAGTTAGACAGATTGGGTTGCCGTCTATCAACTTGGGCTGTGGGCACATTTCAGTCACACAGTTGCTTCAAAAACTGTTCAAACCCCTTCACGTTTTGAACTTTTTATTGTGTTGTAGATTCAAGTTTGAATGAGGAAAATGGCAACCAATGGACACTCAATAACAACCAGCAGAAAAGTAGCCAGTAATCTCAACTCACTGTTCAAACAGAGAATGTGCTTTGTCCATCTGGTGTTGCTGTATTTTGCTGTACAAGAGGACGGACCAATTATCCAATGGTCACAAGGTCAGCAAGAAGGTGAACGTTCCCCAAGAAAAAGATCAATGACAGTAGTTGTAAGCATGGAGTTAACAGTCACATGCTCTTGCAGATGTTATGCACACAAGTGCTCTGAAAGTTCTGACAAAGCTAATGTGCTGACAAGGCCACATAGCTCTTCTCTATCTGCGCAAGTAGAACTCATTTGCGCTTACAGTTTTATTTGACTGCAATCCTACAGGGCATCTGCTGGGAGGATTTGCCAAGAAGAATTTCCCAAATCCAGGTGTGTAAAGACTGTACACAAGCAGACTTGACAAGCAGCTGTAACTGCTGCCACATTGCTTCTACAAAGAAATAAATTACTGGTCCAGATTCTGTTAAAGATTTCAGCTTTTGATGTTTCATAAATTTACAAAAAAGAAAAAAAAAACATCTAAAAACATATTTTTTTTCAATTACTTGTTGAGTATGGTTTGATTTCCTACTAAAGCTACAACAAAATAAAGTGTGCAAAAAGTAAGGAGGCCTAGATCTGTACAGAAGCAACTGTAAAGAGATTAAACAGCAGTATTGATGAGATAGTTTCTAAGACTAAGCAACAAACAGAGATGCTATATTGCAGATACTGACCAACTGCACTAAGATTAAATCTAATGCCTGGACTGCTGCATGGTGTAATTTATTCAGACAGTTAAGATATTGAAAAAGTAGATGTCTATCCTGAGTTTTCCCCCTTTCACATTGAACTCAATGCTCGGGCTGATTTCTGAATGAATGGATACGCCACTTATTATTGTGGCTCAGTCAGCCTCAACAGACAAGGAGGCCAAATTACAAGGGCTGGCCTACACAGGCACCTTATCCCCCCACAAGTTGTGTGTCTACTTGTTCTGTTATTGGTTAGTGCAGTTTAACAACTTTACATTTTTAGTATTTAAGCTGTAGGCTGTTACTTGTTTATTATGTTTATGTTGTGTCAAAACTGTTGCATGGTTAAATGTGAATTTAAAACATTATAGTATCTGCATTTATTGTCAAAGTATTTATCAGTAATAGACTGAAAATGAGTGGAAATGTGAATATTTACTTAGCAAGTCGATTTACAGCGTACACCACTAAATTTTCTGCTTGCGTCCCTAAAACCTGTTTCCCCCCGGCAATACTTAGCAAGCACACCATTGCTGTGGCACGACCACAACGACTGTGACTGGTTGAAAGAAATCCAAACAGCCGGGGCGTTTTTTTCCTCCGATCTCAGAATCAGAGTCGGTCCAGCCAGACCTTTCTTTTCTGGAGAAAGGTCTGGTGAGAAAGACAACATGAGAACCAGTTGAACCTTTTTTATAATTTCACTCAACTGAAGACATTTCATTAAACATGCATATATTCCGATGCACTGTTGATATCTGTTAATGCAAAAGTCAAATATAGGAGCACAAATACAAATGGTAGATGCTAACTTTCTGAAAACAGGTCAGGCACCTAAATTGGGCAGTTCTGGGATGTGAGACGAGAGCACTGTTTAAGATCTAAGTTACCAAATCTAGACAGCGTGTGTGTTTGGAAAAGCAGAAATAATGTCACTGAAGTCTTTCTTCCTTTTTTGCCATATTTGGATGCAAAGATAGCATGCCTGTAATCATGACGAAAACATATTCAACTGAAAATAACTTGACAGGCTTTTCTCACTTAACTCAAAGAAGAGGTGGGTGAGGTTTGTTTGAGCTCCATGTCTTCCTGTCTCATACAAGGAGATGTGAGAAAGAGACACAGAGAGACAGGGACAGAGTTGTTTATTTGTTTCTTCCCCAAATAGTCTTTGTTACTTGTAGGTCTGATTTGCTGATCCAGACTGCAAGGGGAAGTTGACTTGACTTGGGTGTGGATGAAGGGTACATGTCATCAGGGACACTTATTGAAATAGGTTGATGCAAAAAAAAAAAAGAAAAAAAATACTATATAGTCTAAAATGAAACTACATGCCATTTGACGTGCATTTGATTTTCTTCACAGTTGATAAATGTCCTGTCTCTTCCATAACAAGCCATAACTAGGATGGCTGTGCAGGTTCAAGTTGATTACAAAAGGTAGGTTATAATAAAGTTGTTTCAGACAAAATGATCTCTGTCTTACAATGAGAAATTAAATGTTAGCAAGTCTGTCCTACAACAACATCCTGGTGCCCATACGTACATTGCAGTAAATTTTACTTAATGTAATAATTTCATTTTCAGAAATAAATTGTGTTATTATGTATTATAAGGAATTACAAAGAGGGATCTGGGGACTACAGAAACCTTTTCTGTGGTTGTTCCGTAATTTTGAGATCAAACTCCGGCAATTGTTATATAAAATGCGTCACAAATTTTGACATATTTTTCCCACTATCAGGGAAACGTGCTGTTACCCTCAGCACAGCAAACAACAGTGGATGTCACTTAAAAAATGAAAATAATAATATTGGAAACAGTGTTTGTTTTGCTTTGTTGTTTTTTTTTTCATTTTTTTAATCAGCTACATTTATTAAAAAAAAAAAAAAAAAAAAAAAAAAAAAAAAAAAATTTTGAAAGG